>JAPEVF010000372.1:0-27328 GCA_029747585.1 Pleurotus djamor | reverse complement strand
GTGMYYGNKGMRSRAGATAACACCGGAACTGAAGCAGTCAAGATAGCGCAAACGCCAACTTGGTCTGAATTCAYACCAATGAAATACGYCTACGCTAATCGGGACGAAGTACAANSTACAASCTTCACGGCAGCGCTAGGAACATATGTGCCGCCGCCTTCCATACCACCCGCTCTACTTACCTACCGCCTGCCAAGTCCCTCAACGTTGCAACTTGCAATTGAGGGTCTGAACATATTTGGCGTGAAAGATGCTACGCACCAAGCTCCAYAGATTCTTTNACAAACTGTTAATGGATTGACATTGACATGTCATAAGATGTACAGTACTTGCATTCCGCTAATGGTGACGCACGGCAGATGGTACTACACCAGTTAGCTAGCCTGAACTTCCCGCGCGTCCAYTATTCGCTGTCCATGATCCAATTAGTAGAGTTAACCTAGTCRCACAATTCCATCCTCCAAAATCGTCGCGGGTCTGGCAGCGAGAGCGTGCTAGCCACCTGTGCATGTTCTGCATCATTCTCGTAGCRCCGTCCGRCTGTMGCTCTTGAACTCATAGCAACGCTGCTTGAATCTAAGCGAAGTAAAAACCATTCGATCAGCTCACGTRACCGGRYGAAGAAAAGGAGGCTAACATTTCGATTCAAGATCGAGCTACAAGAAGGCCRAGTGACATAAACGGCGGGTGACRGATTGAAATGAATCATGGTTGGGGTTGGAGGGGCAGATTCCCGAAGATTCGTGACGGGGAAGGCGGYGAGATCGCATGGGGCAGCGAGTARGACGCGGCGAACATGGATTGATCGAGGGTCGATTATAAGTGATCGAATGTAGAAAAAGATCGCNAAGTCAAGTCAGTATTCGGTATGATCGTGCAAACCGCAGGGTTAACGGGAAATGACACAGGCAGATCGGCCATGGCAACGTCGGCAACGCCAAACGGGTGAATATAACAAAGGGTGAACATTACTCACTCTAGAGTCAAAARAAGCATCGTCAACCTCCGGAACACACACAAATGGTRCTTGAAACTAGAACATACCTTCCACGGCTCTCATTACAATCTTTATCGCTCTCGTGTTCGTCGCKGTCGTTACACTGGGAACAAYCATTCAGCCAAGSKTAACAAACCTGARRAGAACGATGACGCACTGTACAAAAATCTCYCGTTCTGTCGTTCCACTCTTCTGTGCCAGAGCCATAAACCGATCCTTGAAAAATTTACGCGCCACCTCTGGATTCGAGTCACCAGAGTAATCCTAAACCAGGAAGAAGGTCAGCATCTGCTTCGGNTGGGGGAGGAACGCATGGCTAGCTTACCGGAAAGCGCATTTTCAGATCAGACCGCGGAAGCTTCTTCTCGAATAGGTCATTCTTGTTCAAGAACAACACCTAWCRAATGAAAAGGAGTCAGTTCGTTTACGTTGTGGRGARGCAAAGGGGGGACTTGTRTYGCTTACAATGGACGTTCGTTTGAACCACTGTGAGTTACATATCGAATCCCATATGGTCATGGAGTCCTGCATCTGATTCTGAAGCGTATTGAAAGCAGCATGACGCCGCATGTTGAGAAATSAGTGATTCAATGGTGGGTACCACTCACTGCACTCTTGTCCTCCACCAGGCATTGATCATATCCGCTCAGACTGGCAAGGAACAGTATACACGTCACRTCCTGGAAGCAGTGTATCCACTTTCTCCTCTCGCTTTTCTGGCCACCTACATCYACCATCAGCAGCTCCGACTCAGAACCGCGCTGATCCTTAACCTTGAATATCGTTTCCAATATTCCSGTCGTCCTGGCACGACATTGGATGATGTCCTGCTCCGTGGGCRCGTATTCAGGTTTGAAGAGTCGCTCTAAGGAGGAAAAGAAGTACGAGAGACTTCGAGAACGAGTCGTTAACGCCTCCCTAGAGTCAAAATGTCGMACTCACTTCTCTGGGAGTGCCGCTTCGTTCCCTCTCCGTACCGCCTGCTGGACGCTCTCATCCTTCCACAACTCTGCCAGCGCAGTATGATAATCCGTGGAATACGCCTCACCATCCTTCACATCCAGTCCGTCGTCCATAGCYTTTAATATCAGCTCTGAATGAGCAGTATTAGCTTCAGCCACAGTTAACCCCATATCGCCCATCGCTTCCAACACAACCCCGAGTCCATTTGTCAGATTAGTGAAAATTAGTTGACGATACATTTCTATTTCCTGAGTTGAGAAAGGCACTTGATGTATAAGGCGCATTTGCTACATGAAGAGGAGSTCGAAGTGAGATGCYAGAGAACTTTGCCAAGGCAYGGASACGTACCTTCAACACGGTGGATTTGCCTGAATCCCCTGATCCCAGYAGTAGTACCTATGYATGTCTATGAGYGCGATCGCACGAGGCMTTACTACGCACACGGACCTTGACTTGGGAGGCCAGCCTCGCCTTAGTCTRCGAGGCCAAGCATGAGCAYCACCAATCAAGTCARGCAATGMCATGAAACGCACCTCCTTGAGAAGCTTCTCAGCTTCCTTATGCAGCGCCAGATCATCCTCCGTAACAGCAAATGTGTATCCAGCCGTTGATAGACATCCGCCCATAGTCAACGAGGTGAGAATTCGAGGTCCAGACAATTTCGCCAGCTTTGCTTTCTTTTGTTACACACAAGCGAAAAACGATCCGGGAATATCAAGGGGGTGGCAGAGGAAATCTGTAACAAAACCGTCAACGAATTGCGCGTTGATTCTGTCCAGGAACCGGGCAGATGATATAYGGTGATATGKGGGTTTGTAGTGTTTGAAGTAGTGACGTTCAAAYGATGGTAGTGTAGACAGGCGTRCGGTAGCCGCGAAAGGGTGCTTCGGGGGTCAGGAAACGTGYAGAATCGAGCGACGAGAGACGTAGTTGCTTCTTGTTGTGGCCACATGGACTGACATNNNNAANNGNANNAATTGAACCAGTCGTCACTGGTCTAAGCCAATATGGGATATGTCGGTCCCTTGACATCATYCAGTGATTTGTCTCCAAAAAAGTTGAACATTGCCTTAGATATCAATCAGTCAGGNANANNNNCAGNNNCNTGCTGTCCTCGACAATCGGAATTGTCCGTTAAGGAGGGTATAGACACCGAGAAGAGGGCAGCCGGAAGAGGCTGAAAACACCACAAATAAGGTGAGAGGTCATCTGCACCTCATCCGCACATGGAGGACTCGGAGAAATAAAATTGGTTGCCACTGCGCGAAGGGATCCTCGAACTGTCGAAGATGGGGATCAGGGTTTGAACTAAACAAAAGGTACGTACTCGAAAGGTTCCGACGGTGTGGAATTAGGTGGTCGGTGGCTGTACGTCCATCCACGAGGGAGGAGGAACTTGGATTTGTTCTGGGAGAAACGTCTATGCTGATGGTCCTGATGCTGAACTGTTCAATTCAGGTAGGTGAAGCTACTTACAGGCAGCAAAATGCAAGCAGGCTACGTAAATTACAACCCTTCAACTCCAAAGTTTCGCAGATAATACAACAATACCTTCCCTCTGGAATTACCGATCGCCATATACTCACTACCGGCTGAAAAATCGACACAGTTGACGTGTCCAAGCGGTGTACTGGACGTTGGCCAGTTAGCAAACGCGGTTAGCGTCGGCGTGTGTATCTGACAAGGGACGATAAACGGTAGATAGGCGAAGTTTTGGAGCAGCACGTACCAAGCGCAGGGCATCTTTCTTCTCTTTACTAGCCATGGCAAGGAGCTGTCCATCGTGATTGTAGCGAAGAGCTGTGATAGACGTGACAAGTTGACCAAGCGTTTTCTGAGGTTTTGGTTGGCTGAAAATCGAGGGAGCAGTGGCTGAGTTGTTATCTTCAGGCAAGGGGGAGATAGCGTCTGCTCCGTATACGTTAACAAGACCGGTGTTTGATCTGCCAAAGCCTGTTAAGCGACCACGCCATTGCGAACAAGGAGAAGCTGTGACAATGAAGACTTACCCAATAGCTAACGACCCTCGCATGCGATGCGCCGAACCAGCTAACATTAGACCCGCGCCACGGAAACCGCCCTCGTCTCGCCATCGCCGCAAACATCGCCGCGAGCCAACATCCCAAATGTATACCTCCGAATCGTGTGATAGCGAAACTAAATAATCCCTGCTACCTCCACTTAGCCCTTCATCTGAGGAAGCAATCAGCCAATGAATACAGAGATTACCACATAGGAACGCACTATCCGAGAAAGACGAAGGCAGAGAACCCCACCAAAGGCCTTTGACCGCAGATGACATTTTCAAGCTATCAATTACCTGGCCTGAGCCACTTTTCCAGTCAACCAGGTGGATATAGCCACCACGGCCGCCAACTGCAAGGATGGAGCCGTTCGTAGGATCGAACGTATGGATCTCTATTGGTTCTCCGCCGTCGTTGCCCCGCTTGAATTTTGTCTTCTTGTCCAGCCTAGCCGAAATATCATTTGCTCCACTGAATGTTGTGCCCCAAAGGCCGCGCGAGCTGACGCTCATTTTCTCCGCCTGGAGGTCATAAGCAAAATAATACGGTCGCCCTCCGGTCAGAAGCATCTGGGTGCCGCCAGGGTGAAATGAAACAGAGGTGGAGGACGGAGGCAGTGAGGGGATATGAAGCGTCTGGAGTAACGGCGAGGTGTGACCATCAATCTGCGTCAAGCCAGCTCGTCAGAACTGTTGGATGAAGAAGGCTGTATGAGACGTACATGGAACAATCGGTATCGTCTGTCTGCGCTAGCTACGCATAGCAAAGGAACGTCAGCATTTGGATGAAATGCTACGGACTTTATTTCGCCGCAACCAGAGCTTTGAACGAACTGATTAGCATCTCTCAGACGGCTAATGTCCAGATTGGTTGGTGGTAGGGTTCTTGACCGGCGGCCTGGCTTCAGCACCCCCGACGTTGAAGTGAGCAGATGGTCCACCATGACCTCCTCTTCATCATCCACCTCACCCTCGCCATCACTACCACTGACACTGGATCTCCGCCTCTTGACCTTCCCATGCACCATATCGCGGGCTTTCGATGCCCAGGTTGGCTCGGGATTTATTTTGGTGAATTGCCTTCGTAGCCGTCTTTCATATTCTCGTCCAGATAGTATGGTTTCATTAGGCGCATCACGTAGTTTCAAGAGCCTCCTTGAAGTAGAAGGATCTGAGGCAGAGACGGAGACCGACAGAGGTTCGTCGGAAGGATCAGTCCAAGCAGATTTACGCAAAGCCGTTGGTTTGGAAGGCACGGGTACATGAGACGAAGATGCCCTCTCTTCGTCGTCTGTGCCATCATCACTCTGAGCTAACGAGCTCACAGGTAGTGCGCCATCATCGACAAAAAATAACTAGAATCATCATTTCAGTAGAAAGTCATTACGCGAGACTGCATGCATACGTCAGTGTCTAGCATTCCGTCCATTTCTCCGCCAGCCCCTCTCAGCTCGTCGTCCTGGTCCTCGTCATCGAGTTCGTTGGAAATTTTCGATTTGCCCTTGTTCGATGGCGCGAACGGGACACCAAACAACAGTTCTTCGAGTCGACGTTCCTCATCGTCTTTCTCAGCAGCGTCTTTAGCATTTCGGTCGGTCGAGCCCAATGGCTGTCTCGTTTCAAGTTTTTGGCGTTTGTGTTGCTTCACCATCGAGGGAGGTTCTGAAATTTTGATGTTTCCTAATACGGACATGGAATCTGGCGCTGCACGAAAGCGCCCACAGAGTCTTCAAGCTTCAAGCTTCATGCTTCAGCTTCATCTACAAGCCTGGCTTGGCCTCTGAGATCTGAGCGTGCTACGGACTGACCGAGAAAATGAGCTTCAATTTGAACGCGGATCGTAACCGAAAAGAGTCCAAAAAGAATTCGCAGTAATATCTAAGTTACCACAAAACCCCCTGAAAGTCACAGCTACATAATACCGTCGCTGACACTGTGGGCCTCATGCCTTTACCAAAGCGGTTTCTCCCCGGCATCTTGAGTCGATTTCATACTCCCTTTACGCGACCTAATACCCTTTGTGCCTCATTGTCCCCGAGATACGCTGCTGAAAGCACCCCAAGATTGCTGAGATGCGAGGGTGTGGCGTACGGATTATCGTACATTTTTATTTCCATTCACAACTTGATACAAGCTTCAAGAAACGTCGACACGCGAGAAAGAGGGGACACATCGCATTGTGAACCCGGTCCGCATTCGGTATGTCGAGACGATGCTTAGCATGTGCCTTGCCGAAGACTACAAGTGCCTGAGGTATTAACTTAACAAATTGTCATAAATTGTCATGAGTTAGGGGAAAGGTCATTTTATGGATAGACGTCAACACAAGAGAGGGGAAAACAATCCAGAGAGAGCGAGAACATTGACACATCATATACGATATGGGCGCAGAGATAGCCAGAGAGCCATGTGGACCAGGAATCAGAGCAAAGGAGTAATCGTCCAGATCAAGCTAGCACTAGTAACCGGGTGGAACCAAGTAAATGGCTAGGCGGCGTAGTCCATGCAATCCATCGCTTGTAAGGAGTCCACGGTGATGAAGGATGGTCGCCAGGAAAGGTGAAGCTCGAAGTCCAAAGGGCTTGATGGGCGTTAATCGCTCGTTTGAGTAGTCCGTGAATACCTCGACAGGAGGTGGGTGTACGTCTCGGAGATCTGATAACGTGGTAACCGTCAGCCGAATCTGTGAAGGGATTTGACATGCGAAGGCGGCTTGCCTTGTCCGCAAGGTTGGTGCCATCGGGGACAAACCGGCACATAATGGTGGCTGACTCAAACCATCGTTTGGCTTCATCAAGGGACGAGGCACTGGAGGTGAGGTCAGCGGCTCGCTAGTTGTCCAAGGGAAATGAACGAGGGACCAAGGCCGAAAGATACACACTGCAAACATTCTATTCCTGTATTGTACGAGGTAGTGAGGAGCCACTGCCTCTCGTCCATGGGGTAAGGCTGAGAGGGAGTTAGCAAACGTCGGAATGGATCAATGATCAGGCATGTGCAGCGCTCACATCTTCGCCCTCCTGGTGTTCATCTATGACGGTTACGGCTTGCTCTACATAACCGAGTGCTTTTGCTCGGTCAGCATCAGTGTTACGCGAGAGAATGATGGTGCAGATAGCCCTTAGCCACCGAGCGAATTTCTCGACTGACAACGAAGAATGTTCTAAGCTGGCGTGTAATATGGCCTATAAGGTGGGCAGAGATCAATGAAATCCTTGTATGCTACACAGACACGGAAGCATACCTCAAGCGCAGCGTAAAGAACTTGTTGAATGGGGTTGAAACTTAGCAGAATAGCTTGGAAGCTTGATAAAAATGCCCTACCGTTCGTGGGGCAATCCTTATCTCCCCACTGCATGGGTGTGAAAGGAAGTGGGTCGGAAAAAGCCAGCGTACAATGTAGCAAGAGAAACTTACCAAAATATCAGCGATGGCCTCATAGGTATCCACGCCCAGTTCATCGGACTGCGCAACTTCCTGGTATAGATCATCAGCGTCTGAGCTAATCAGGGCACATGGAAGATGAGGAAGCGAATGTACATGTATCACGGCAAGCAACCCGTCCCAATCCTTCAGTTTGGCTAAGCTTTCCGTTTCGAAGACCCGTAGAACATGGAGGAAATATTTGACACGTCGAACATCATCCGCTGCGTTGATCTTATTCTTTTCCAAGATTGTGATCATTGTGCTTTTGCATGACTTGATTTCCGCGGCCATAGAGCGCAACTGATTGCGGTAGGAACATAAGACAAGCCGTCACACACGGAAGGCGTACGTCTTAACTCACATCGGCTGCACCTTCTGTAGCAGGTTTGGCACGCGTCGCGAACACTAAGAAACATGTCCTGGGATTAGATCCTGCCGTGAAAGGGGATGGGATAGCGCACTTACCCCTTCCGCATGACGCAGAAAAAGATGCATTCATGAGGAACAGATAAAGTTCGGCATCAACCTCGACTGGTGATTCATCACAGCAAATTTGGAGGAGCTACAGCAGGGAGAGAAAAGCGGCACGGAGGAAGGAAGATATGATGGTGAGACACAACTCCGAACTTGAGCAGTCCATCACCTACGTCTCTAGTCAACTCGAATAACTCCGAGATAGTATCACTCGCATCTTCCCACTCTGCACAAGCTTGGACAGCAGAGTTATATGCAGTTCGCCACAGCCATGAGACATCCTTGCTAACCATCGAAAAGGCTTTCTGAGCACATGCGGCCAAGGTCAAGGTCTTGGCTATGGAAATCGTAAGCGGTAAAACTTTCCCGCTAGGCGGACAACCGTGCGCTCACCAGTATGGAAATGCTCAACCAAAGCCTCCGTCAGAACCAACCTGAAGGGCAAAAGAAACAACGACCAATTAATCTCAGGAACATTGTGAGAAGGAGAAACACCTATTCCGCGCCTGTTAGCACCGGGTTCTGCGAGGAGCTTCAGTATCAACCGTATGATGCATCGCAGGAGTGTCATGGCTTCGACAGCCGTTTCACCACCACCATCTCCAAACTTCAGGGTTCTCAGAAGAGCTTGAAGCACCTTCAGAAGCAAAGGCTTCATGTCCAAATCGTGGGAGAGCTGCGTGGCTAATAACAGCATCCTGCGGTCAAAGTCCGGCGCCTTGACCATCTCCTGTACAGCCCGGGTAGCTAGATACCGCCACAGGTTTACATGAATCGCCAAGAGGCCTGGTTCTGGTTCATCTATAACCACACACCTTCGTCATCCATGCCTGTATTCGGGGTCACCCAGAAGGGATACATCCAGAGAAGGAAAAACCATGACCGATCAGGAAGTATCCACGCACACACACACGAGTACACGCACCTTGATGTACAGCAATCAAAAGCACAATATATTGCGTTACGGCCTCATTGGAAGGGCAACGGCGGATCACCGTAGTTGCTTTCGCGTATTCTCGCTGTTCGATATAACATAACGCAGCTTTGCGCAGACACTTGGGACTAGTTTCGGGCCTGGCACTTCGAAACACCTGGTGGCTACCGGCAATATACCAATCTGCTGCATCAACCCACTTCTTTGCGCGGTAGTCTCGGTCGCCGTATTGCCAGATCAGCTAGATGAATAAAAAAAAAACAAGGTAAACCCATCAATCAATATTTCTCCCCTTCTGACAATCAACACGCAACGAAAAGTCACAAGGTAGACGCGTGTGGGTAAAGGCTGCTTATTCGGCATCGCAAAGACGCCAACGGCGACCAATACATTGGGAACGAAGGGCAGAAGAGTGTGATGATGATGTACGATAAAAGATGATGGCTTACAGTGAGACAAGCCATAGTGGGAACAGATGGAAGAACGTGATCGGCTTGGTGGAGGTCTAGAAAATTCTCAATGAAGTAAGATGAACTGAGAGGAGTAAACGTAAACTCGCAAGGTCCGGGAAGGGTGGGTTTGGGGGAGCCGTGGTCATTGAAAGGGGAATAATACGACGGTAATACGCACAATTGAGAGCAGTATCCAGGTCTTTCATCGCCCGTGCGTGATCATCGTCCTTGGAGCAATGGAAAATCAACGATAAAAGCAGGCGATCAACACAATTTGATCCTGATTTGTGGCATTCAACGGCCTTTTCAAGGCAATACTGATTGACAGCAGTGGCAAGAACGCTGAAGAAGCACGAATAGAGAATATCAGTATGTCCGACGCGCATGGATATTGGACCTTGAACTCACTGTCGATGATTCAACGTCCGAATCTCCTGTAAAACACTACACAACACGGAACCCTTGTCTCAGCGAAGTTCTTCACAATCAAGGGAAGAAGAGGAAGAGATACAAACTCAGTAACACTCTTTTCGGTAAAGCTCATGTTGTCAATAATAGATCTGAAAGCTTGACATCGAAGTTAGTCAAAAGTCGGTCACACACCCCCTCCCTCAAACTTTCCAGTCCCGCTTCCAAAAAGGCCATGGAACGCCGAGCAAACGCATAAGGGGTGTAGAGGGCATTTTAGAAAATCGAGCGTACCCTCGATAATGGCCGAATCGCCAGCCTTTCTCCGTTTCAATATAGCTAATCGCTGCCATCGCAATTCTAAATACTCGGAACTTGCCTAAACGATGGTCAACGGATGTAGGTTGAAGCACGGAAGAATGAAGGGGGCAAGACTTACGTGTTCTTTGGATGAATCTATTGTAGGTATTAGCTCCTGTAGCGTTGCCTCTGCGCGAGATAAGTTTTCGGGGTTGCTGGCCGAAGAGAGGAAGTAGGCCCTTGCTTGATGGCGTCGTCAGCTATGGGGAACCTGCCGTGGTCCACAAGGATGAACAAAATACCAAGGCTTCTGAGGATGGATATCTATTCCGCCACATAACCATATCAAAAGAGCGTTCCAGTATAACCTCGGCTAAAGCGCAGCGCTCACCTTTAGCTCCGCAATTCCGGGGCTATCCGGCCCTTCGAGTTGTTCAACAAAGCTATACGCCTTTTGTAACCACTTTACGGCGTCATGAGGTTTGGTTCCATCTGTCACCGAGCTGCTCCGACGAGAGTCACCCTTGACTATTGACTTGCCGATATTATGTAGCTTGATAGCGAGAAGCTCGCGCTTCAATTAAAGCACCCGGTTAGGATCTGAACCTGCGAAAAGTAAAGCTAACCTCGGACATACTTGGTGGGGAGCCAGCAGGGCAAGCCGTTGTTCGTCGTCGTCTGATAGCATCACGTGCAGAGGTTATCCCCACTAATCAGCGATTCGGAGGGAGCGAAGGGACTATGCGGTACCTGTAATCTTTTGGGCCATGTATTCTGCCATGCTATGATTCCCTTCTTTCCATGCCTGTGGGACGGAGTCCATAGGATTGGACGTGAGAACGTAGGGATATTAAGAGGACCGAAAGCGAAAGTATGCATACAGCTTCCATTCTTGTGGATAGAAACACCACTGTCGCACATGCCCTGTTTACGCGGTGCACCCCCGTCGGATCGTCAGCAGTTTTGAGCATATCTTCATACTACAAAGGCAGGGTTAACAACGTTCCCCGAAAGATAGATAGAATCAGCGGCACAATCATTACTTCGGACCAAAGGGAAAACGCAAGCTAACCTTGGCCGCACTGGACAGAACGCTAGCGGCCGCATCTTTGCTTCCATGTTCTAGATGTAACGAAAGAGGTTTCAGAGGGGGAGATGAAGGTGGAATGATTATCACACAACCCGGACAGAGTTACATGAAGTGATGATCGAACCTGAGAGTGCCGCTCCTGCTTTGCTGGCCAATTGCAAGAGATGAATTAGAGCTGGGAAAACCAGAACGAATACAAGGTATTAGCGAACCAGTGGGCCACGCGCCAGGAAGGGAAAGTCCTGCCGAGAGCAAGACCCAAACTTACTTGGTATTCCAGGTTTCGGCTCCAACCCAGCCTCTACTAAACGGAAACCCGCGAGTCTCACTAAGCATAAACACAAACCAACAGCGTTTCAGTACGTGTTAATTATCTTCGGCGCGAAGGGGGAGGGGGNAAGTCTGGTGTCGGATTTTTTGGGGCGACAGCGAACACTCACAAGATGCCACCAAAGCTGAGGGGTGATGGTCCCGTTCCTCCGGACTTTTGCGAACAAGGCCAGAGATGTTCCAGAGATACACGCCTTTACAGTCGATATTGTGCCATGCCCAATCGCAAAGCCATCCCCATCGCATCCCATCCATCAAAGTAACGGGTGATAATACAAGTAAGCGATCAGATAAGTCCCGTTTCACAGCCGCCGTTTTGCTTACCTTCCTGATCCAGGTTGTCAGCCCAGGCAGCCCATGGCTTAGTATGCTTTGTGCGTCGTTCCGTAAAGGACTGTGCCAAAGAAGCGACCTGATGGAGATCCTTGACTACCTCATCTTGGACGGCCCCCTTTGCTGTATCGAGCTTTGGCTTTATCGCGGTCAGAAGATCTGTTTGGAAACGAAATCAATGAGCATATGCGTAGCGACTGTACGGTTTTACAACGCGTAAGGCGCATGTGGTAAAAGCATGAGAGAGCACGGCAGCATCCATTTACCCTTGATTGATTCATAGACATGTTGCAAATCTGGCAAGGCCTTGTTTCGATGGGCCATGATATGGGCGCGGTAGAACTATTGTGCCCGACGCGAAGAATGGAGAGAAGGAGAGGAAAGGGAGCGAACTCTGGGACCGGGGATCGTGGCGAGCGGTGAGCGCGACGGGTCACGTTCATGTCACGACATCCACCCTGAATGTGACTAGGGTGTGACGGCACGCGAATTGCATGGCTTCTTGAAGTTCTCTGACGCTTGTTCCACGAAGACCAAAAATGAGTTCATCGCCTGCGCTGTCGGACGAAGCTGTGGCACGCTATACCCTTGTCAGTCATTCTCCTCCCCCTTTACGCCGTTTCCCTTATGTGATGCCCTGATTGCATCTAGGAAGCCAAGAAAGAGGGTATTTTCGCTGGTTTAGCATCCGGTCTGGCTTCAGGCAAGTCATCTCATCGGACGTGCTTCGTGTTATTACGGGCCTAAGTGTGTTCGTTCTTATCAGCTGTCGTTGGTGGAAGGATTCTACGCCTGAACAGAAATATGACTCTTTTGAGTGGTGTTCGTAAGTTATTACAGGTCTCATTTACACGCAAATGACGACAAGGTACCCCGAATTCTTTCCATGGCACGAACGGAATGGCGACCTTACTGCATACGGTTTCGCCTTCACATTGGCACATTGGCGTTGGCATTTGGAAAAAAATCATCATCAAATTTCGACACCACCCACCACCACCACCAAGTTTCTGGAGTTCTGGCCGGCTACCTATTTACACAGGCATTCACCGGGACAGCTATCGCTCGGGCGAATCAGGCCCTGCAGCAACCAACACCACCATCTGGAGAGTCCGAAAACGGCAACTCCGGTTGGCCCACCGGCCGATGAACTGTTTGTGCTTGCCATATGCGGACGATTCTCGGAGCTTATAATTGACTTCCCTTGTATCCAGTCTCCCGGTCGGCTGTCCGCGCTGGGCTTTTGTAGAATGCACCAATTTGAACTTGACCCCATCACGATGATGCATGACAGCCTTACGGTTCCTCCCCTTTCGCTTCCAGCCGTTTCTCGTAAGTTCGCTTGCATTCGTCGTCGCCCCTCCTGAACCCTCGCGACCTCGCCGGCACCCCTCTCCTCCAGCACGCAGCCCCTCACCGGGTTCTATTCCGTTTCCAACCCCCAATCCAATCACCTTCCAACTGGCAAAATGAAAACTTTACGTTACTTCCATCGCGTGGTTTCTCATCTCAATTTAGCAGCCAACATAACTTATTTATCCCCGCCTAGATCTCCATAAGCCAACGGCCACAGCAATCTCTGACAATCTATACCTTGCAGTTCCCGATTTCGAAATCGCTCATCATCCCCCCNTTTACTCCCTCCCTTGCAATGGACTGCCTAAACCATCTGGGCACCCGAGATTGAACCCCAATCCCTCAATCTTCTATTATGCGCCGCCGCTCACACTTGTCAAAAAACGCGAGATCATAGCCGTACGCCGCACGCCGCAGTCCAAGGAAATCAAATAACCACTTCGTCCTTACCACGTACAACCACCGAGCAATATACCCGCCTTCCCTCTTTTCCCGAGTTCCTAACTTAACCCTTATATCCCTTTGTTCTTTAAGGTTTTCCTATGGCGCCTCAAGAGATTGTACATCTTTACTTTGTTTACCCTTAACCTGTAACTCACGCCTCATACACTTACGCTTAGGGTTGTGTAAGTTGCGATTGTTTCTGGACGGCTAATAGGTTAGCAAACAGGCTTGCGTCACACATGTCACTGCCGGTCACAAATGTATTTCTGCTAAGTCTAATATTCAATTACCGTGACATATGACATCCATTTTTTTTCGATCATCGGTTTCTCCGTTCAAGTCCCCCTCACGCGCATCCCTCTTTGTCCTCGCCTCATCCCCTTTCCGCTCCGGATCGACCGTTTTTCTTGATCCGGATGCCCGGATGTGAACTCACCTAATTGCAGAAACAAATTCCCGCACGTCACCGCCAATTTGTATCAATTTCCATGTCCACAAAACCCTTTCGTACTCCTTAGACGGATAACGGTTTAGCACCACTCCGTGCTTCAAGTAGCTCTGGTTGGTAGCCGGCTGTATTCTAGGCTTGGCTTTGGGCAGACAATTCTAGATGGTTTTGGTGCCGTCGCGATCGTTATTCAAACCACGTCAGAGAGTTCCTAACGTCAAGGGGCCTTTGTCCTATATGATGATATTCTTGGTCCTCGGCGTACTAAGATGAGACGTACGTGATTCTAATGGTACTGCTTTCGTGGACTCTTCGGCACGGTTAGCGACATTTGAGACTTAGCAACTCACATCAAATTGATGAAAAATTCCTCCAGGAAGTAAACAATTTTTTNGAATCTCCGATTGATTTCTCCAGAAAATCGACCATGGTACGCGGATGTCACATCGTTCCGCTATATGTGTATCTGTTTACTGCCAGGAATCAACTTCGGTTTGGCCGTAGCATGTAACAACCATTTTTTCTTACGTAGACTCAAGCGAAGGAAAAACTAACTCCAACCTCCGTGGGCCCTTGTCGTCATTCGCCCCTTTCGTATCGCCCCTAAATCCCGTTTCTTCGGGGATAACTCCTCCTTTTCACCTGTGTTTGAATCTTCCCCATCTCAATGTTTGTTTCCTGACAAGTATCAGGCGCTGTTTCGATCGTCTTGGGAGGTCTCAGGCATCATTTTACGCTATACATTAGATCTGGGGAAGCTTGCGCGCTGAGATGGGAGTTCGGCGATAATCTGAGTACGTGTCTGGGTTGAGTAGCCTTGCCTCCCCGCCAGAGGAAGAATACCACACACGGTGACGCTACCAACCAACTGCAGAACATTGACTCTTGTTCGTTGTGTGTTTATCGGCTCCGTGATGGGAGATGCAGCGAGATTCATTTCCCAAGGAACAGCTCTCTCATAATCATAATAAGATAATGATCAGACTATAGGTATATGTCGTAAACGTCCTTGGGGCTGGGTTGCTTTGATGTTTGTTTTTTTCTTGACGCCTGGTGATTTCCAACGCCTGGGTGGATCGTTGACCGTGGATGTTCCGACCGATTGACCGGACGGTCAGTAGAGCTCGGGCACGCTGAGAAAGAATAGTGTAGTCATTTCGCCTACCAATCACCCTTAACGCATCTTCAAACGGGTTGTCTTCGAACCTCGAAGAACTCGAATTACCGCCAACGGTCGTATCTGTATCTACAGTTAACGCCTCACTTCTACTTTCAAATTGCAACCACTCGATCTAAGGCTTCAATTGAATGATGATCATTGTACACAGCACCTAGACGCCGACGCCGACAAAGAAGGCGCGTTCATCGAGTCCGACCAAGTCCAAGTCGAGTTGACCCATCTGCATCAACCTTGGACTTTCTTCAGTCTCAAAGGTAACTCTGATAAATTAAACCAGACTACCACGTATACGAACCATCACGACTCGGTTGCAGTCATGGAAGGGCGGTCATCCGTTGACTAAGGAGTAGCTAGACCGAACAACGAGGTCCTTCTACTCCCTTTGTGCGTGTGCGTGTGTCAATGCAATCTGTAATTAGGTACGTACGTATAAATCGATGGGCAAAAATAAATCTCTCAACGTCAACAATCAAGTAACCCCTAGAAGAGTAGGCGCTCGGACAGGGGAAGGCGCCGAGGACTTCGACAGCCTGACAACTGACTGATATTGGTACGGTATGCGGATCGCATTATCCAGGTTCGAAGCCGAGGTAAACGGTAATTTCTGTGTGACTATATCTAAACATTGGTTGCCTGTGCATAACATGTAAAGCATGTGATGTGTAGCGTGCTGTATCGTATAGAATGCCCAACATCGAGACGTGGCAGGAAGGAGCAAGAGTGAATAGGTTGAATGGATTCATGAATGAGTCGCCTGGTTGAATGTGATAATTGGGATGGTAATGATAATGCACAAAATTGAAGTGGAGACTATGGATACGATGCAATGGATGTTGTACGGACGTGAGTTCAGCATGTGGTAATGAGTACGGATGTGAATGAGTGCGCAAGTGAGTAATTGAATGAGGTGAGTGATGAACGTAATAAAATTAAACCGAAAAGTGATGCAACACGGAAAAATTGAGGGTGGTTGAGCGGTCGGTGGTGAATATCAGGTTACGCAAGAGTAGGGGAGGGAAACGGGGGAGAGAGAACCGAAACAACCGACAACCAGAAAAAATGCACGCGAAGAAACCCAGAGAAGAAAAACAAACGAAAGAAACCGCAGGTACGCGGTCTTGAACGCAAGACGGGAAAAAACCAACGAGGAACATCCACCAACTCATCTACCCTGCGCAGCATACCCATTGCTCGGTGCACTTCCATACTGATTCTGATGGTATCCACCATACCCATATCCGCCAGAATACGCAGCGCTCCCACCAGTAAAAACCCTCTGTTGCTGCACCGGCGTCGGATAGAAATGCACAACCCCCGGAGGTCCAGCATTGTTGAATGGCGCCGAAGGGATGCTATTACGGTGATGATTGATATTCACATCCTTCTGATGTGTTCGGTGTGGGGTAGAGGATGATGGAGACGGAGAGTGAGAGTATTGCTGCGGTTGTGGTTGGGAATGTGAGGGGGAATACCGTTCTTGGGGTTGATGCTGTTGAGGGTGGGTGTACGCGCGATCAGGTCGTTGTGCTTGGTGGGGTTGCTGCTGCTGATGGTACCCACTAGACGGCGTCGTCGTAGTCGCAGCATACGCCGGTTTCGCCCAAACAGTCTCATTGAAATGAGGCAACACAACGGCCTGATGCTCAGCTGCTCCGAGTTGGGGTTGTGCGGGCGTCGTAGACGTGAGATGTGAATGCGGGATAGAAGACGAATGAAGTGGTTGCTGCTGGTGATGAGGCTGATGATGATATCCTCTAACCGAGTAAACCGGGCTCGTCCGTGCACTTTGGACATCAGACGGATATCCAACACTACGGCCGCCATCGATACCGCTGGTACCATGGGGCTCCCCGCGAACAGATCGACCGTGACCGAAAGGCGAGTGAGAGTACGATGGGTAGTAGTACGAATAATAGGACGTCGAGCCGGCACTTGAAGGTGAAGCATGCGCTGGATGTGGTGGCTGTGGTGGATGAGGATGCTGAGTTGAGGAAACGGTGGTTTGATGGCAACGTAGTCTCGCTTTTCGGCCGTCTTCGTACGTTCCAGCAAAAGTCTTCTTCGACTCCCGCCACCCACCACTCTCCTCCTCGGCCTCCATAATCTCATCTTCACGCTCATCGTCCGACCCGCTTTTCTGTCCGTCATCCTCATATCCGCGGCTCATCGGGGAGCAAGAGAGTGAATAGTAATACAGACTCTTTGGAACACCGCCATTCCCCTTCGTAGAGGCTTCTGCGTCATAGTCATATGCAGCAGACAGCGTCGTCGGTGACGACGATGATATGTAACCTTGCTGCGCGGTAGACTTGACAGGGGTTGCAGAAGACGTCGAGGACGAAGAGTGGGGGTGAGAGGAAGTTTGAGTATGAGCATGGGGATACGAATGCGAATGGGCGTTGGAACGGGTAGCAGAAGCAGGGGTGTTCGGTGTCGGTGAGTTACAAGCCGAGTGCACGGTGGTCGCCGTGCCAGAAGCAGCTATCGACATCTTTGCAAACGACTGCAACCCTTCTAGAGGCGATTGCCCAGGAGTTGAAATACCTATATTGTTGCCCTGATGGGGGTGCAGACCCTGATAGTGTCCCGACGGAGTTGTGTTGGTCGTAATAGAAATTCCAATTGGTCTCTTCCAAGGAACTTGAGAAAAGGTAGCAGAGGTGGGCGAGAAAGCGGCCTCTGCGGTGCGCTTGGATCCAGACTTGTGATGCGTAGGCGAGTCGTTGATATGCGCGTATTGAGAGGTCGGTTGGGGATATTGAGGATGCGGCGGTTGATAATGCGGCGGCGAAGGGAGTTGTTGCTGCTGAGGGTACGAGTGGGTTGTGTGCGCGTAAGTAGCAACTGGCTGAGGACGAGAGCGAGGATACGTGTACGATGTGGAGCGCAGGGACGAAGAATGACTGGGCGACGTCGAACGCGGTCTCGGGTGATGAAAAGACCTCGTCCTCGATGTTGGGCCCGTCGTCGACGGTGGGTTTGCGTGACCGTATACTCCTGATGGCCTGCCTCTCTCCACTGCCACCCCTCTCCTCGACTTTTTCCACTGCCTCGAATCCCTCTCCTTTGCCGCCACCAAGCCCTTCAACAGATTCGTCCAGTTTTTATAAGTCCGCTCATCCACATACAAATTGAAGTCCACTCCCAGCAAGAATTCGCGTTCCATTTTGTTGATTTCGATGAGGGAGATGCCTGAGACTTCGGACCATGTTTTATTGGTGTAAGTATTGCTGGATGAGGAGTCTGGTGAGCATATATACCGGTCAAAGAACAAATCAAAGGCGTACTCGTCAAGGAACTTGTTTGCCATCATAAGCCCAGCCACCGCAATCCTAAACTCGCTACCGGGCTGTCCCGCAGTATACCGATTCCGTTCTTTGAGACGATGTATATAATGCAGCGACAGTACTATGACCGATTGAGACACTTGAGTTGTCTCGAGCATCTTTTGCATGAACGAGACAAAGGCAGGAGTAGCTATCAATTGCAAAGTCGACGTAGTCGGTTTCGAATTACGGAGTATCGGGGAGGTACTTGGGTTAGGAGATGGATACGAGTGCTGCGGTGAAGATGTCGATGCTGTCGTCGCCGTCGTTGGTGATGTAGACGTCGCCGAAGATGATGCAGGAGGTGAAGAGGCAAACCAAAGGTAACATATCATCTCGCACGTCTTCTCCGCTATGAAATGCGCTGAACGCGTCCTGGCGATGTCGAGCCAGTCAACGAAATAGGGCTCATCGAATGGATTGCTCGTTGTCGCTGTCGTCGCCGTTGTGGTCGCTGTGGAGGTCGGGGCTGCTGCTGCGAAGGACGGTATGGGTGGTAGTCGGGAAGAAGAGGAACACGACGCGTCGGACGATGAGCTCGAAGACATGTCTTCATCTGGGGGCGTGACTATATGCGCATTATGTGTATGCTGGTCACACTGGATGAGGAGGACGGGATACTTACGAGGAGGCAAGTGTCTGTCAAAATGTGTTATGGGAGGAAGAGTTGTCGTGACATGCATTTTTCGTTGTTGGAGGGCAGAGGACATTGGGGGAGTTATGGGAGACCACATTGTATGATGAGGAATCTCGCTGAGGGGGTAAAGATATTTGAAGAGGCGGGCGTAATGACCAGCCCATAATAATAATCATACTGGCACAGGGAGAATTGGGCCTCCTTAGAACGAGCAACTCCCTTGTCACGCTTCGATCAAGATTCATTTCTTTTTTTGCATTCCAACCTAAATTGTGTATTATCCAATAATCTGAAAATGTTATTTTCATATTTATATTCCAATTTCCCTTGCTGGGAAGGTGCACAAACAGCCAAACAAGGGGATTCCCCAGGGATTCCCCATAGACTTTCCCTTAACCATCCCTATTCATTTTTCCCACACTCAACTCTCCTAATCACAGGCATTGCGTGGGTCCCTCGTTACGAGGAACTGACTTGTCCTTTCAGGCGAGAGAGAACCCGCAAATTATCATTAATTATTAATTATTTAATATAATTTTCTGCGCACGCCAACTTCTTCAGGTCGACCTCAGGTTCAACCACCTCCAACTGTCGAGCTCAGTACCGGTCGCCCACCATATGATATATCAGAAACCCAAATATCATATCGAATATCATCATCCGCGACTGCGAGCGCCACCAACTGACAAAACGACGAAGGGAAAGCTAGGGAAAGGAAGTTTGCATTACAATCCCTAAAATCTTTTCGTGTGCATGTCTCGTAAACTGATCAAAAACGTCCTCATCCCTTCTTTCAACGCGACCCTTCCATTTGACCCATGTATTCGTCTCATCGTCTCATCGTAGGCCCATTCGAGTCAGAGCACGGGCCCGAACCATACTGTTATTGAGTTAACCCAAGGGCTATGGCCGAACGGCGAAGAGGCGTGGCAAAGATTGTCCAGATGCCACCGCTACGACATAGATAAAATGTTAATTAAATAATTCCCAGGGTACCTTAGAATTTGGACGGCGACCGCAAATACAGCCGCGGCTGGTGGAGGTCCGTGTTGATGCGCTTTATTGATGATGACGACAAGTCCTGCACTGCTGCACTAGCAGTTGACAAGCGAGCAATGGAGAAGGGTAGGGTCAGCGAACGTGAAGGTCAAGAAGAAAAGGAAAAAGATAAAATTTGCTAGTCTGACGGTTGATACGGAGAAGTCAACAGACGGACGGACGGACTCACGACGGAGCTTGTGGCGCGTCAAACACTAACTTTTGTCTTATGGAACTTGCGTGAAGGTCTGGTAGTTGGAAGAGGATGGTTGACGGGCGGTTCAAGCTTCGAAGTTCAAACCAGTGCAGGAGTTACACTCCTAGGGGCTCCGTGAGTTGGGGATTTGCTGCGCAGTGTTATCATGATCAGGCAAACGAGATGATCATGCGCATTAGGTATGAGAAGGATCAGCAGTTAGCCCAGCGGTGGATCGTTAGCGAGGGCGCTTGAGTATCTGTGTTCGCATAGCGCGTAGCTCACTGTTGAGAAAGAGAAAGGGTGAGTGATAGGAATGGAAAGGGGAGAAGGCACAACATACCAGAGGAGAAGAGTACTCCATACACTCGCAGTACAGTATTCATATTAGTCACAAGTAGATAGACGACGGACGTACATAGACTTGCTCCGACATACAGGATGACCGTGAAGGAGGATTCAAGGCAAACTGCGACTCTCCTACTCAATGGGAACGAGGCGAACGAGGCTACGATCAGGCGACTCGATGTGGCTCGGACCTATGGTATTCTTTTACCTAGACACAGAGAAAGCGAAGGACCAATCTACATGGATGACCATGGTCCAGAAATAGGTTACCTATCGACAGGGCTGCGACACGATGTTAATTCAGAGAATGGTGAGTAAGAGCGACGCAAGCCAGACTGCATGAAAGCGTACGGACATTTCGCGAGGAACCTAGGCGTTCATGAATTCCGTGGTTGCCTTGTTCTTGTTCGACTCTTCGAATTTCGGGCCCAACGCGTGTTGATGCTGGGTCCCCACACAGGCCTAGGGTGCGCGAGTCAGCGCGACGGCGAGATCGACTCTGTACCTAGCTTTAGCGATTCCAGGCGTAACTGGCTTAGCGATAAAAAAAAACTCTTAGCCTTTCGCTTCCAGGGTTTTCAAGGCTAATTCAAGCAGGACCACCAGGACCATTACCACAGAACAGTAATGGATCGACGACGGCGGCGACTGTCCCTGATAGCCAGCTTCATTGATAAGGCCTGAGGGTTGCTTTTGCTCGGGGACGGACTTGACCTGCTGTTCGTACGCCTCGCAGATCCAACAGCTCCAAAAACTGCGTCGCATTTTGTGCTTTTGTTCTGTAAGCCCCTAGCCTCTAGGAGCGTTTCCATGGGCCGAGCTCGAATCGTTCAAGCTGGAATTGAACCGTCGTACATACTACATAGCCAAGGGGTTTCGCCACCATCATTTCTTCGACGATTTGCAAGTTCGTCCGGACAGTACTAGTCAGACCATGCCCACGGCGTTGAGGAACCATACATACGTGGCCAAGCTCTCCAGAACGCATCGAGTATATTGAGAAAGTCCGCAGAGCATGGCGAAAGGTAGTTTGATCCAGAATCAGAATTTTCGGCGGGGGTGCTTTCAAAAGGTTCGACCCCAGTTTACGAACACACGTAGGAGACGAGACGAGCGTCAAGGGATCTGGATGGTACACGCGTACATAGTAAGCTTTCCGTGCCTTGATACATAATTGGGTGTGAATCGTACGTTATCGTCGTCTTCAGCCTTGGTGATGTCCAGTAAGTACGTAGCTCCTGGCAGGCGTCACGTCGGGAGATGAGGAAGCACTTGCTGAAACCGAAAAATAAAGGATTAGGAGCATTAGTGACTTAGCAGATATGCGAACAATCAGATTCCCATGACTTAGCTGATCACTAACCCCATTCCGCCAGGAGGACCGCCAGTTTATCCAGCTTGGCCAAAGGCAGTAAAAAGGCACCGCGGCGGCCCGACGCGGGGATATACAGCTTTGTCTCCACACAATTTTCGGGTGTTTTGGCGTTCACAAAAAAAAGAAAAATCAATCCCGGACACCGTCATGCCAAACCTTTTCATTTGTGAACATGCGGCCTGGTATCAACGCTCTCTCCAACTACGTAGCGAAGGGGCTTACCTCCCGTTGTCACTCATCACATGAGCTGTGTTCACTTTCGCATTTCCTCGGGCTCAGTTGGTAAGAAGTCGGTGACTGATGGTCATAAATCAGCATTTGAATAGGGACTGAATGGATCGAGCATCGCACCACCATGAAAAGTCTGTGGCGCCCATCTCAGAAACGGCATCCGCCTCCCATTTAGTATCATTATTATTTTCACGGAGCGTATAGCGAGCGAGTGGGAAAGAATTCTTGTTCGGGAAACACCAGGTGTAGTAGGTTCGAGACCGGAAACCTTTCAATTGACCGAAGCGTTATCAAGGACTTTCAGAAACTGCGAGCGGGACCGGGGACAGTATACTAGCAATAAACTGAGGAGAGAACGGGTAGTGAATAAGTATGTCAACATTCCAACACGACAAACCTGAGAGGCGGCCATCGTCCAACAAGCATGGCAATTTCGGGCCATTCCTTCTAGTCGAGCGAGATCCGAAGTGAGATCTTTCGAGGCTTTGTGTGAATGATCCACGCGCCGTTTTGTCAATCGCATATGGCAGATTGCAGAAGATGGCGACTGGATCTTACCTGCAAGGCCTGTCTTCTAAATCCTGGCAGTTGGCTGGTTTGGGGAGGAAAGTTTGACCTTTTTTGGGAAATTGGAAATTAGCAGGGGATCTTGGGACAGAATAAATATAATTAAGAAAGGAAGGTGCCTTAGCAGTTTCAAAGACAGCGACGCTCGCGTGGAAAGCTGTGCAAATACGCCAGTGTAAGTTCAAGATGGCAGGACAATGGCAGGATGGGAACATTGAGAACCGCCATTTAAATCGTTCACACTGATATGACCCTAGAAAAGGATACATCCTTCAGAGTTCAGCGCAATGGTTAATATCAATCACGGGGAGATGAGAAAGAGTCTGTGTTACACACCAACATGTTGATCAATGGCTGGTCATGAGGAAGGTAGCGGACGCTGGATGAGCTGGACAGCGTTGGGACAACAACTATCCGGCAGTGCATATGCGTCTAGTCGAAGGCTATATTAGTTGTACTATGCCGAAACATGGAATCTTATGAGGGCACTTACCGTACGCGGTGGACTTTGGGCTGCGGTACACTGCTCGCACGCTCACGCCTCTGTGGCGTGGGCGTGGCCACAGGCCAGTGCTAGGTTGCTTGAAATGCTTTACCGCCCTTCTCGCATCGACCCAACAAGCGACATATTCAGAGCTCCATATACTTATGTCAAACACGGAACAACTTCCTACCAACACGCGTTTGTTCGTCCATTCGTCGCCATTGAGTTCCACTACGAAGGAGGTAGGACAGCCGTAATATAGAGGGGGTCCGTCAAAAGGAGTAAATCGCTTGATTTGAGCGTCAGTTGGACTTGGCTAGTGGCTCGAAGATGCGAGGTGCTCGGTGGACCGCCGGGGCTCTAGTATAATGTTCGCATAACCCAGGCTTCCGTGGCGTGAGCGTGGGTTTACCACCGCAGATACTTATTATGCGCGGTTGTTACCCGTTGAGGTGCCTGCTCGAGAACTCTCAGTACTGGGTATAAATTGGTGGAGTGGAGAGATGGACTTACGACGCGCAAGTATATCCTATCTAGCTTAGTCTGTGAATCTAAGGATCTTCGAGGATAGATGTATGTCAACATGTCACTCGTACGTATAGCGTCCGTCGTCCGCCGCGTCCTTGGTAAACTTGAAGGTACTCCCAAAAAGACTTTCTTCCACTTCTTGCACAAGCTCCTTTCCATCTGAAAGTAATGAGAAGGGTAAGTGACGGGAATAGATATGTAAAGCATGAGATACACCCTAACTTTCGAAAGACACTTTGACGCCGTGGAGAGGGAAGAAGCGTACTACTCCCGGACTCAATGACACTGAGAGGTTTCAGCATCCAGGAGATAGTCTTTCAGTTCCGGATCGATGACCCAAAGAGAGGTTATCGTAGGGCTGGACAAGAACAAAGTTGATCCGGGGTGTGGCCATGACTTGACTGCCTCATTGAGGTTGTTGCGACAGAGGGTCGTTGAAACAACATGAGAGAAGGTTCAACAGTGCGTTAATGGGCTGCCTTTGGCTTCGTTAATCCGTAGAGTGTGGATGGAGAGGTGGAGGTGACAAGTCCCGGCCGCACAGGGCCCAACCTATCCGCCAAAGCCACTACTAGGGACATAGATCATTAACATTCCCGAAAGCATACTGGTTCAATAAAACGTCATACACACGGTCCTTGGTCGTTATTTATCCGCGATGTTTGGTTATGACCGAAGGAGTCGTGGGTCGGAGCGGTCTTACAGCCAAGGGAGCGAGAAGCCAGCAAACCAAGAGCTAAACGAGAACGGCGATGCATGCCTATCGTCCCAAGTTCTGAGAGTAGCTGCAATGAGCCGCACATACGTACATACTGAATAGAGTAAGAATACTCTTGGTTACAAAATAACGAACAGAGACTAACCGGCGGACTCGGAGGTTGAGCTTGACCGTATACCGCCATAGGTTGCCTGACAAAGAAGGTTAGTCCGAGCGTTCACTATCTCGAAGCGTTGGACGGAGATAGTTGTGTCTATATTGCCACAGACGGTGTGGTTAGCTCAAGGTAGGGATGAACGCTGGCGGTTGAAGCGTAGAAGAGTTCCAGCCGGTCCAGACTAGGACAGAAGGAATACCACCAAGACGCTTTAGTCAATTCGGCTCCAGTGGTAAGCGCTCGATTCCGAACGGCAAACTCGAAGGAAAATGACAGATGGCCTTCACTTGTGTTTCAATGGTCGTCCACAAGTCCCAAGCGAAAGGGGGCACCAGGGACCATAACGACATAGCCGCGGATTTTCTCGTTCCTGAAAAGACCTTCAGGAATCAGTCGAAGAGCTATTGCCGTCTACAGAGGCTTCAAGCAARNAAAAAAAAAAAACTTCCGGGTATCATGCTTGAGTTTGAAAGTGGATCTCCGAGTCCACCTAGAAAACTAGGTGAATATGGAAGGTCATAATAAAAACACAAAAACAATAGTAGGCGGACAGCCAACTTGGAACGTCATGCCGAACCTCCCACACACACTAAATTGCTTTCAGGTTCCTTTCGAGATGTCAAAGGATGTGGATGCGTTTGAGAAGTTCCCACTACCGGTTCAATGGTGCATGATCATATTTGTATGGGCACCCATAGCTACGAGGGGGAAATGAGTTACGTTTCGTGAGTACTCCGAGGAGGGTGCATGGTCGACGATCAAAAGACGACGCTACTCACGTCCCCTGTATCCACTAGAAGTCCTACGGCCACGAGCATATTGAGAGAAATTCGGGCCCAGGTAAGGTACGTCGCATGACGAGCAGGATCCCGAACAGTGCTAGATTAGACCTAAAACAACATCATGGAGATCAGCAAAAAACGGAGAATCTTTCCATGGACCTGCGCATGACCTATGGTCCGCGGGGATACGTTGGTCACAACCGATAACTGAACGCCAACATCTGTGTCCACGACCACGACAAATATAATAGAATGGACGGCGCATTAACCGATGAGAAAATGGAGACTTGAGTATAAATGCAATAGGCGTCGGGTCGGTATACGTATAATATATGTAGCGGGCTTGATATGGTGGGCGCGCGGTAATGGCGTAAAATGGGGATATGGCGCGGGTAAGAATGATACACACTAAGTCTTCGTCGAAGGAAGCAGAGCAAGTAAGCCAAAATAGTCCGAAACGATGTGAGTGAAGTACTTCGTAAGAGCAAGTCCGAAGTCCTCTTCCAAAATCCCTAGTATCTCTCAGCCGAAGGAGGATACCCTCTTTGGCCATAACCTCCTCCCCCTCCACTGTATCCACCCTTCTGATACAACTGCTGCCCGCTAACACCACCAACGAGACTCGCTGGGGCACCGCTCCCATGGTAATTGCTTGCAGTGTCTTCTTCGTCCATTTGGCCTGTGAGAAGGGGATCTTTGACTTCCCAGACGGCAGCTTTCGAGCCAACAGAGAATTCGAGATCTTCGCGCTGTGAGCGGAATGGTCAGCAGGCTAGCGGGGTACCTTAAAAAGGCCACGACGAACCGTTATACTGTCCCAGTACTTGTACACCATCATGACACTTAGGAGCATGCAGAGAGTGAAGAAGAACAGGCCGTCGATGTAATGTTGGATGGCGTCGCAGATGGTGACACTGAAGGCGAATAGAAGGACTTGTGCGATGGTAAAAAAGGCAGTTCCGAAGACAATGTCACCGATGGGCCAACGATCATCGAGGGTCCTGAAGACAAGGATCAACTGCGCGACGATGTAGATGACAGTGCAGATGAGGGGCCAGAGGATGTAAAGAATCCAGAGTCCAATGGGATTCTTGAAGTCAAATCCTGCAATATTCTTGAATGTCGCGATTGAGATAAAGAAGGTGACACCGAAAACGACTAGAGTGGCAATGCGAATGAACTTCAAGTAGATTAGAAGGTTTCAAGAGCAAATTGAGGAAGGGGCTTACCCAGAGCGACAGGGCCGTCCCGTCCTCCGCGAATTGGAATCCAACAAAGCCATTGATGAGCAAACAAGTATACGCTGCTACGACCAGACCGGCATAGACGGCAGCGAACCACTGAGAGAAGGCATCAGCCTGCTTTTACAAAAATCAAGGAACTTTCGCTCACAGGATATGAGACATTGGCGGTTGGTATGATCCCGGAATCCAGAAAGATGGCAAGAAGTTCTATGACAGCATACAGCCAGAAAAACATAACGATTTCCTTGCGGCCTAAGGGCCCATCGTCGTCGTCAGTACGCGGTCGCAGAGCTATGCGCATAACGACTCACCGACAGCAGTATATTTGCTCCGTATGTGGTATATCATTATGGCGGTCATGATTATAGCGACGATGTGGACAAAGCATGTTGCTAGAACGAAGATGAAAAACAAGGTCTCCTGAGTCGGTATGAGCACTTTACATGGTTGGAAGATGAGAGTGCCGCCGACATCGACGTTTCTGCTGTAGCATGTGGGCTCGACGCCCTGGTCGGTGCCAACGAGTGGGCAGATGACGA
>JAPEVF010000371.1:0-44185 GCA_029747585.1 Pleurotus djamor | reverse complement strand
CTTCATATTGAAACCAACAGCACGCCTTCTCGTCCCCATCGAGTAGTCCCAAGCCATCTTGGTATTGAAAGCATCGAATTTTTGGATGCGATAAGGTCAGCCGTCTTCGTATCCTCTGGCGTAAACTCAATTTATCATAGGACTGCGGATGGCACGGAGTCTCCGTCTATTTTGAGGGACGAAGCGCAGCGAATCATGCAGCTCACCTACCTCAAAGCGCCGAAACAATCGTGGCAGTTGACTTACTATACCAATCGATACATGCTGCTCGTCAATCAGTACGGCCCTCGAGCGTTCACTAGTGAAGCTGACGCTGTCGATGGATTTTCTGCGATCACCACTTCATTAGCAAGTGCATTCTCGTTGGGACCCTTTGGGTTTCGCTACGGGATGCTGTTGAGTGATCTAGAAGTCACCCTGATGTGGACACCGTTGGATAACGTTCGCCATTCCCGTCGAGCCATTCCTGTGGAGAACCCTTGGCCATCATGGGCGTGGGTTGGTTGGCGAGGTGCTGTCGAGTACATGACGAAATGTACTACGGGAAAGACGTATCCTTCAGTCACTGGGCCGATCGTCAAACACTGGTACTTGTACGAAGGACGGCAGTTAATGCATATTGAGACTCAAGCTAACGGTGGTACCGTCGTGAAAAAGAATATACCTCGATATTCCCCTCCTAAAGAACCCGTGCAACTGGACGACTCTATCCTCTTACCCGAAGGAACCTTGGTGTTTCGAACGACCACCGCATTTTTCAAAGTTGGCGAACACGACGCTGTAAGGAGTTCTGAAGCAGTGGATGCTTGTAACGGCGCGTTTCATCTACACGCAGTGGAGGGCGGCCCTACGACAGGTCGAATATATTTGCCATATTCTTCGACTTCAACTTCTGGGACGATATTACCTACAATCCGAGAAGTCCAGCTTGTAGCGTTCGCTACGGCTTCGGGAGCGGTCGATATGATTCCAAATGATGATGGGTATTCAAGCAAGTGTTTCTATCTACATGTAATGGCAGTGAAGCGGGTCCATCGGGAGGGCTTTCATGATGTTGTTGAACGGCTCGGACTTGGGGTGGTTTCCGAAGGGGCTTGGTTGCAGAGTAACGCTCAGGAAGCAGTCATATTTCTCGCTTAGACCCGTCGCATGTGGTATTCACGAACTCTACGTCCATCGCAATGGAAGCTACGCCGGAGATGATGAGAGATGTAGGAAGCGTTCTACGGGGTTCTAGGAAGTTCGTCCGGGCGCTTACCCGGGTGCACTTATATCGGATGATCAACCATGACCACCATTGCACCCGTGTCCAGGATATTAGCCATTTCTCTGTGCTTTTGTTTTTCTCATTCGAACCCCCATCTCGCCTCTTTCGACTAACATCAAATGGCCGAACAGTCCTCCCAACGCCCCATAACTTATTTTGACATCAAGATCGGCGATCGGCCGCTGGGGAGAGTCATCTTCTCGCTCTACAGCGATCTCGTGCCGAAGACAGCAGAGAACTTCCGTGCGCTATGTACTGGAGAGAAGGGAGTCGGACAGTCTGGGAAGAAGCTGAGCTTCGAGGGTTCTGCATTCCATCGTGTTATCAAGGGGTGAGCACTCTCGATCGCATTTTTGGAGTTCACTGACTGATCGTATGAGACCATAGGTTTATGTGCCAGGGTGGTGACTTCACCGCAGGAAATGGTGGGTTTTTCTAGTAAGCCGGGGCGGAACACCGCTCATTCGCGTGATCTCAGGTACTGGTGGTGAATCTATCTACGGGGAGAAGTTTGAAGACGAAGCATTTCCTGTAAATCATACAAAGCCCTTTTTGCTTTCCATGGTATGTTATCACGGCCTCTCCCCGTTCATGGTGTCTTACCGAGGTATCTCTTTCTGTAGGCCAATGCTGGTCCTAATACCAACGGCTCGCAATTCTTCATTACCGTTAGTCCGACGCCCCATCTGGACGGAAAGCACGTTGTCTTTGGTGAAGTGATCAAGGGAAAATCAATAGGTCAGTACCGCATCATGTCCTTTCGACGTCAGTCCGCTGAGTGAGTGCGTCCAGTCCGTCAGATCGAAAATAACCCTACATCGAGTGGAGATGTACCCATCCAACCCGTCGTGATTACCTCGTGTGGTGTCCTTTCGCCAGATGATCCTTCCCTTTCGGAGGTTCAACCTAATGGTGGCGACATTTACGAAGACTACCCCGCCGATGACGACCACAACCTTGCCGATCCAGAGCTCGCGTTGAAAATTGCCCAAGAAATCAGAGAGCTTGGTAACACTCTGTTCAAGGCGAAGGAGATTGGACAGGCTTTGGACAAATATCAAAGTACGCTATCACTCACCTTCATGTGACGCTCCTTTGCTCACCGATTGTCTCGTTCAGAATCCATTCGATACATCGACCATCATCTCAACATTATTGATGATGCAACTCCAGAACATCGGGAAGCCTGCAATGCCATACTGGCTCCGCTTCTTCTCAACTCGGCTCTGGCTGGTGTTCGCGCCGTGCCATCATCCTCGTATAACGCAGATGTTGCCGTGACAAATGCCTCGCGCGCATTAGATGATCTCAAACTGAATACAGCTGACCAAGGTACGTGTTAACTACCGTCTTCTATCCTGCAATCAAAACTTAGGCACGCGCCTTGTAGCCAAAGCCCTTTACCGACGAGCACTCGCCCACGCCATCTTGAAAGACGAAGAGTCTGCCGAGAAAGATCTCGTCGAGGCTAGCAAGCTCGTCCCAGATGATCAAGCCATCTCTGGCGAACTTGCAAGGATCAAGCAGCGGAAGAAGGAAAAGTTGGATAAGGAAAAGGCATCGTATAGGAAGATGTTCGCATAGAAAGAAAGAACAAAACCGTGGAAATAAATCGATTGTAAAATACAGTTTGTCGTACTTGCAAAGCATGCGCCTCTCTTGGTTGTAATGAACTTGGGGCATTCATTGTCAGGGAAGCTGGAGCCATCACTACAATCGACGAAGGAACGTTCGTTTCATGCAATGTCGCGAGCCGGCATCGCGTATAACAGGCACGTCGATGACTGACCTCGGGACCCTTTAGGCCCCCACCAGCACTCTGAGCACTTCTCGCATCGAGAACCATAAACCAAGCTTTCTGGTGAATTGACAAGGAACCAGGAGGATGGCCCTCATCCCAGGCTGGCAATGTGCGGAAGTTGTGCGCACTCTCAGCGATTATCACCATTTAGTACACCCTTCGATATGCATTGGGACATTCTACCTTGTACCCAGAGAGCTATACGGTCTATTGCAGAGTCGCTCTTGCTATGAGGAAAATCCCTTCGGAGCTTCAAAATCCTGTCTTCATTGGGTAATCCCCCTAGTCCGGCCCTGACCCTTGCCTCCTCGTACCTTCCACGCCTTGGCTGGCTCGTGCGTCGTTTCCACATCGTTAAAACGAACCGTCCGACATCCAGAATCCTTACCACTCTGGCCTTTTGGCTTAGATCAAGTGTAGTATCTGTAAGCCGGATTTGCCTTTTTTGGACTCACTTTATACTAATTTGGCGATTTTTTTCKWCAGGTTCTTAATAGTTTAACCACTATTATGAGGGCACCGCCCTCATTCTTTGGTTATCTAATTTTTGCCGCCCCAGTCCCAGTGCTCTGCTTGCAACACTGGGACGCGATGACCTTGCTATTGCACTACCGGCTTGTGTCGTCAGGGGATTCCTTTCTTTTCTTTTTGCTGTTGTCTCTTCGACTCGCCACTTTGGCAGAGTTGTTGACTGGAGCAAATGGAAGGGTTTGGACCTCATTAACAATTTTTGGATATCATTGGCTTTGTGTCCTGGTAGATTGTGGCCTGTGCATGTCATGTGTCTATTCCTGCCATGAAATTTATGTTTCCTCCGTTGTGAATGTGTTCTTGTTCTGAGTGCTCAGGAATTCTGCTCAAAGACAACGTGTATGGTGTTGCCCTGTGGCTTCTTCCTGGGAGATGAGGTGATTGTCCTCTTGCCTGCTTGAGTTATAACACTTCATGCCACCCCACACAATGAGCCAGTGACGAGGAAGTGAGCATGGAAGCATGTAAATAAAGCATAATCATCAGAGCAATATGGATATGATATTTACATGGATGAAGAGCATTGCGAGATTAACAAGACCAGATATGTCAGAAAGTCCCTTCCTAAGAGAAAAAAAAAAGTCCATTCGTGAAACGAAATTAGCCGCGCCATCCTGATGACGAAGCCACGGGCAACATCTGAGGTGACCGGGGAGGTGACATGGATTGAGGGAAGTAGGTTGTGGTAGAAGGGGATGCGAGAGAACCAGGAAGGTATAGCGGTATGGTGGGGATAAGTTCGAAGACATGTTGGGCCACGGCGCGAGGTTGTCTGCCTTGGATGCCCATACCAGGAACGACGGCCTCCGACGCGTTCATAACTCCATGGACACGAGCTTCCTGCACAACAGATTCACCCGCTGAACCAACCAACGTTGGCGACTTCACGTTGTTGTTCATACTACGCCCGTCCCATATGCATCGAATATCGTTTCCGGGGATAATCTGGGCCAGGCGTCCGGTTTCGACATGACGAATTTCGATGAACCGCGGGTCAAAGAGCAGGACATAGGGAGGATGAAGAGCGACACGCTCGGCGGATCCTTCCCATTCGATCTGTCCACCGCCACGACTTGGATCACCGTGTTTGTTAACATATAAGCCGAATTCTACAGATAGTTAGGGACAAACATCACAGGCGATGAGAAGCGAAGGCTCACCATCGTAAACCAACAGGAATTCATCTTCTTTCGACCTAAACATACCGAGTGGTCGGCATGATTCGCAGCGTTTTGCGAGCTTCTCCATACGAGGATCATCTCGTTGAGGTATCGTTACGCTTTTGAAGCTTTAGAAAGATAAAACAAGGTCAGAAAAGTAATGCGTGAAGCAATTAGATACGCACTCGGCCAAATCCATGATCTCGAATCCTTTCGTACATAGGATAGCAATCTTGGCTTTCAGGAAGATAAGGTCGAACGATTCCGACGGGAGGAAGAAGTCCTACGGAGCAGCAGATAAGAGGGTGAAATGGCGGCTAGAATGAGACGTGCATACTCGATAGATACGGAACCATTCAGATTTGGCGGGCCGGAAACCAAGACGACTACCGAAGCCAGCGGGTGCCTTTGCGCGTTCGTTGATCTTATCCACAACCGGCTCGAGGACACGGAAGACACTGTCGAGCTATCGGGGCAAAGAGTCAAAAGAGGAGCACGAGATAGGATTGATGGTGGACGTACGCCTTTCTTCTTCATGTATATGACCAGGGTACGCCCGTGCAGTTGCCCAACACTGAAGAAATGAACATCCTTTGATCCATTAAGTTTTTGTGGAGTCTGCGAGGCGTGAACGCTCGTAGGCGCGGAAGGAACCAAAGCTTCGATGTGGTACGCGAAGAGGGCCTTGTCTGCTAGGACCAAGAAGATACCGAAGTCTTCCAGCATAGCGCACTGCGTGACATGTTTGAGATGCAGCACTCGGCGTAGTGCTGTATGAAGGAGGGTTAATCGAGCGAGACCCCAAATCGAGGGATGGAGACGTACATCTGGAATCGTGGCGGAAACCAATCCAAACGCCCTCCGCGCACCCAATTGCTACCAAGCCTCTCCCATCCGCCGTATCTAAGCAGGGTTCGTCAGGATTGATACAATGAGACATTAGGGGAGTTGCTTACTGAATGGCACCGAGCAAGTAACCTTGCCAGTGAAGGAATTCTCGGTAGTCCACGCCGGAGAAACAGCGCCGTTCAACAACGATGGGACCAGGAACGAGTCAGCGCTCAAAGTTTCCACTTCGAAGACCTTGTTAGATTCCTGGACGACCTTTCGAAGACCTAGCGCCTCCTCGAGCTTCTGCTTCCAGTCCGAACGATTTTGTGACGTTTCAGCATACAGGATGTACGGCCCTCCCAAGCGGCCATTATGGTGGAGGGTGAGTGGATAGACCGAACGTGCATCAGTCGCGGATTCGGGTGATGAAACGCCGTTCAAGCCGGAGCCACCAGCAGTATCGTGTCGCTCGCCACCTCGAAGACCGCGTAGAATGCCAGCTCCTCGTTGAGTGGGGGGATCCGTGAAGTTGACCAGTGTTAAGAGATCCAAAGGTACGGGCTGTGGCGAAGTACATTCTCAGGATGTGCAACGAAAGGGGATGAAGGGAGACCTACGCGACGATTAACGTGATACTTCGTGATCCCATCCTTCTCCTTCGTCTTCGTCATGACCACTAATGTATGCGATGAGAAACAGGCTGCGCCAGAGGAAAGAAACGGACGCACAATAGTTATCGAAGAGTAGAACGAATAATTCGCTCCACCCACTCCATTCAAACCCAGTTTCAGGTTGGCGAAGTAGCTTGCCTGTATGTATAAGCGACCGATGTTCGTCGAGTAGATCCATGTCCTAAAAATGGAGACGATCAGGGCGTGGAACTAACCGCCTACGTTTGGGGGACATACGATATATTCCCCTGGTTTGAAGACGAGATTCGAGTTATACCTCCAAAGCTCAACTTTCTGCTTCGCCGACTCAACACCAGGCTCCGTTTCCTTACCAAGCGACTTGATGATCTCCAAGACCTGCGGGATGGAGTCCCTGTCTTCGTGACCAGGTGGCGACTCTTCCATGATACCCTTCAACAAGAGTTCGTAACGCAATAGACGAGGAATAGGTCGGTTAACGAAGTTCTTCATGTCTAATCTGTGAGCGTCGGAATGCTTGACACATTGCTATCATACATGTAGAAGTTAGTATGAAGAAAGGCGGGACTTTGAAGGTAGGTGGACACGCACATCAACGAACTGCTTGAAAGCCGGATTCGTCGCCATCTCTTCATCGATACGGTACGCGGCAATGGGGTAGTTGGGGATATACTCCATATACGCATCACGGAAGTTCAACGCAGCATCCAACAACGCTTCGGTAACACTGCGAATGACTGGATGTTGCTCCCTCTGGATTTCATGCAACTTGTCCACCAAGCGCCTATGGTGTTCGTGTAAATCGCGGTAATTGTGGAAGACATCGTTAATGAACTGGTTAATCCTGTCCTTTCCGATGATGGGGGGATCGGCCGATCTAAGGGGTCGGATGTACATCTACATCGGGGGGTCAATGAAAGAGTAATCCGCAGTGAACAAATCACTTACAATCTCAATGTTCTCTAGATCCTTGACATAGGCCATTTCTCCCTTAATCAGCTCGAATATAATACTACGAAAGAGTCAGAGATCTAGTCATTCATCATGAAGAATTTGGTCTTCACTCACGATTGCCGTTTAACTGTCTCCTTAGATAGATCCTTCCTAACCTCAGGCGAAACTAGATCATGCCACTCCCACTTGCCCGTAACACCCTTACCCATAGCCGACTGGAACGTCCTCAACTGCGCGACGACTTGCAGACCTTTCAAAGCCCCCATCGCTTCTTTCAAAAAGTCCGCATCGGGGTTCCCATGCACCGTCTCCTTGTAAATAGCCTCAAGGAGGTATGGGTACTTTTGCAGATGCTCCGAAGGTCGATTGAGCAATTGCTTCAGATCGAGACGCGTAGAATCGCCAGGACGGTGTGGAACTTGTCGCGCACATTGCTAAGCGTCAACAAGAGGTATTCATCAGTCTCTGTCGAACCATAACGAAGGAGGTCATTAAATACCTCGAAGAACAAGCGGAGTTCATTATTATTCTCCATCTCCTCTTTCAACCTCTTCTCTGCCAAAGGTAAATGCCCAACATACTCCGGATACGCTAGCCTAAACTCAGTCGCCGCATCGAGGAGGATATCGCCTATCCTTTGTATCACAGGAGCCTGTTCGCGCTGGCGGACATACATCACTTCGAGCAAACGGCGGTTGCATTCACGAAGATCCAGGATGTTACTGAATACATCGTCGATAAATTCTTCGAGTTCATGTCGTTGGATAACAGGAGGTTCGGCGGTTCGGAGGGGTTTGAGGAAGCACTAGAAATAGTTGAGGTGACATGAGACGGGGAGATATGAGGGAATGGACAAACAGCCTCGACAGTGTCAAGATCCTGGAGATATTGGACTTCTTTGCTTATTAGCTTGTGGATGATACTGGCAACGGAGTTTTTAAGAACGTTCGAGACACTGAGTAGGGTGACATTACTCACGTTTGTCGGTTGACTTCACTGTCGGGGAGAGCATTGATAACTTCCGGTGGTACGTTCTCTGGCCAACCCTTCTCAGTGGTACTATCAGGGGACTCTTCATCCGTCGAGGTATCCACAATGAACCGTCCCTAGAAGTACGCAATCAGCAAGCCATCCAACTAACAACCAGCCGGAAAGATCACTCACTCGTCTAGGACACGACCACACATAGCACGGCGTCTCCTCTGTACACATCGAGGTGTAACATTTCGTAAGGAACGTGGCTACACCCGTTGGCAGTTCCTGTCTATCACCAGGTGAATCAGACGGTCCATCAACGTCATCTAAGAACATATAAACGTCTTCGACGCCATCTTGTAGGACTCGACTCCCCCATTCAACTTCGTAGAAGAAGAGTTGGCTTTGAAGACTACGTGCAACTTGGAGGGCTGCTCGTCGATCGCTAGTAGGGATGTTATGGTGCATGAGGAGTTCGCGTTGGACTAGCGATTGGATGGTTGACTTGGAGGTTTATGTGAGACAGGTGCATATAGCAGGTGTACTGAAGCAGACATACCACAATATCTCGACCGGTAAAAGCGCGAGGGTAGGGGATGCTCCCTTTGACATGTGTGCCTCGGGGGACCTTGTCGCGCAATTGATTCGCAAGATTCGAAAGCAAAGAGAAGTTGATGAAACGGCTTTCATCATCGTCCTCTTCTTCATCCCAGTATTCTTCGTCCTGTTGGTCAACAGGAGCCGCGCCGGGTTCACCGTAGTTGCCCAAAAGGGCCAACATCTCCGTTGGTCGGCGAGTAACTGACGGGTCTACTCCAGGACCATATGTGTACAAATCCGAAGGCGTTTGTGAAACCATTGAGCTCGCGGAGGGTCCTCGGTGCAGCGTGGAAGTGGAGGTCGCGAATGTGGGCTGCGGTGCCGGGCCGAGGTAAGTCGTTGGGCTGGAGGGATATCCATTCATTGAGGAGCTTTGGGCAAACGACGAGCCTGACATCGACCGATCCATCTGTTCCGGATAACCTAGGTCTGTAAAGATGCACAGGTTTGCATATTGTTTTCTAATACTTGATACGGAGACTCACATGGAGAAGGATTGGGCATTCCGAAGGAGCTTCCACCGCTGGGAGGCAATTTATGGTCTGAATAATTCCTGACGTGGTCATTACTTCCAGAAGCCATAGGAGGGGGAGCAGGGGGGCTGCTCAGATAGTCAACGCTTCCATAACTCTTGGAATAACCATCATCATTGGTGCCGTAGCTTCCGTAGTAATCGTCAATATCGCTAGAGTCTTGTGGCGGAGAAGCCCCAGGAGGTCTCGATGGGTCATGAGAGATGTTATTGTACCCAGTCTGGTCAGAATATCTTGTAGCCGAGGGGATATCTGAGGAGCTCCGTTGGTAGTATGGTGGGATCGCGTCGCTGGCCGTTGCGGATGGTGACCGCCCTGTGTGCCCCGGCGCTGTGGGTAGTTTACGACCGCTCCCGGTACTTCCGGTCGTCACATTTCTCAGAAGGTCGGACGATCCAGGTAGATTGTAGGACTCGGCGCCAAAGCGCTGCGCACCATCGTATGGGTCTGGTTCAGGCATCAAGATAGCTGACGGCGGCGACATTGGAGACGACGAGGAACCAGGAATTTGTGGCAGTGGTCGGAATGCTTTGGATGTTTGTCTAGGTTTCTGTGCGGGCGCTGGCTGTTCATGCTGGGGTGGATCTGCGCTCTGACGCTATAGCACAATGCATATACGAACTGGTAAGATACGCACATTTTGAAAAGCTCGCAGGTGAAGTCGGTGAGTTTGCGTTGGACGTCAATGGGTTGTCGCCGTTGGCAGTGACGGCGGACTCTGGGGTGTAATACAGGTCGTTTATGTCTGCGTCGCTGGCTGTAGGTGGTTCATCTCGAAAGGCATCCCAGACCGCATCGTAGAGACTCTGCAGCTCCTCCTCGCCCGGTGCTTGCGAGCTCAAATCGGGGACGACGGCGGTGGTGGTGGACATGGTGGTTGTGGACGATGATGAGGATTGTGAGAGTGATTGTGGATGTCTCGATTGATAAGTTTGTGTCGCGTGTAGTTTGTTGGGCCTTGGCAAGTCAAGCTGATGGAATCAACGATTCCCGTACGGCATGAACGCGTAAAGCAGCGCTGAGAACCGAGTGGGCGATGTCGACGCTGCAACAGAACAGAGTCCCAAAGATCACCGGGCGCTCAATATTCAATCATGCAGGGCCACTTATTGACTTGGCAGATTCATTTTGTGACTTAGCAGATAACTGAGTTTCAATTTTTATGAGATGTCAGTCCAGGCTTGCATTTGAGCGTCATCAATTCATTATGGCTTCATCAAGCCCATCTACCACAAAGACCACATCGTCGGTGCGCGATATAGCTGCGAATGACCCTCCATTTGGATCCAGGTGAGTGCACTATCCTACACCTGATACCCAAATTAAAATAATAATAAAAATGCCATAGGTTCCTCAACGACGAATCCCAAGTCTGGTCTCACAATGCCTGGGATCACGTCCCTCCCCCTGATGATCAGGCAGAAAAGATTGTCCAATCTCTGACGCGACAGAGAGCCAACCCCGTACCACTGGAAGATCAACCGAAATACAACGACAAACCGGCAAAACATTGGTATGTCGTAAACATATCATGAACGCATCTGTTCGCGTTTGCAGCGGGTCAAAGAAGCCTTATGTCCAGTTATCAGGGATAATTTCTACAAAGCCAATGCTGGAAACTTTTTCCGAAACCGAAAATGGTGGGTCAATGACATCGAAGAACCCTATGTATGTGTCTGTGTTAAATGGAACGGTGGACGTTAGGTTATCCAACGAGTTCCCAGAACTCATAGAAGCTACGAAGATAGATGTATGTGATCAACAACGCATAGAAGACCATCATTCCCTGATACTCATCATACGCCGCTCATAGGCCGGCTCGAAGGTGATAGTCGAAGTCGGATGTGGTCAGTACCTCCGGACCTTTCGACCGTTACCTTTTACACCTTCACTCACCATTAACCCTCTCAATCGCTCCACAAAGGCGCAGGGAACGCTGTCTTCCCCCTCCTCTCTATAAACGAAAACCCCCATCTCACCATCCACGCCTACGATTACTCCTCCCATGCCGTTAAAGTCGTCCAGGTCAGTTCCTCCTTTAACTTGATCCCCCCAAAGTAACAAAGGAACCATATCATCACATATCATCAACTTACTCTCAACCTCTCATCACGAAAAATACACACATCAGAATCATCCCTTGTACATATCACCCCCCACCGGAATGATCCACTCATCAGTATGGGATCTTACCTCTACGGAAGGACTGCCAGAGAAACTCGAGCCCGGGACTGTAGACATCATCACTCTCGTATTCGTCCTTAGTGCGCTTCACCCTGACGAATGGAATAAAGCACTCTCCAACATATACAAGGTCCCATCCCTCCTATACTGTTCCCTATCAAACACTCATCTTTCACTTATCTGTTTCTGTAGCTCCTCAAACCCGGAGGTCTCGTCCTCCTTCGAGACTACGGGCGACACGACCTGACCCAACTCCGTTTCAAAAATGGCCGTATGCTCGATGAGAACTTCTACATCCGTGGCGACAAAACTCGCGTCTACTTCTTCGAACTAGGTCAGTGCATCACTTACCTCCACACTACACGCGTCTCATCTAATTAATCTGATATTTTCTTAATTATCACAAATTCAAATTTCCTAGATGAATTAGCATTATTATTCACAGGCTCCCGAGCAGGTGGGATCGCCCACTCCACCGAAACAACAGAATTCGTCGATGATGGAGACACCGGAACCGACTCACCCGGCTCAGCATCACAAGGTAAGTCCTCCCTTCCCTACATAACCATCATTTCCCTCTCATTACTCCTTCGAGTGTCTACTAACTTGGCAACCCACAACCCAGGCAGTTCCACCGTCGTAAACATTTCTGAATCCCAACCAACGCCCACAACGTCCCCGAAGAACCCCTCAATACCATCAGATCAACACTCGGCTGTACCACTGAGTGAACCAGTCTCTAGTTCCGTTGACGATACAACGTCCACAGCAATCGCCACAACGACCACAATTACTCCAGTCATACATATAAACCTCCTCACACCGCCCCAAGACCTCCCTCCACAACCCCTGTTTACCATCGAGCAACTCGGCGTCGACCGGCGGTTACTCGTAAATCGCAAACGAATGCTGAAGATGTATCGTGTTTGGATGCAGGGGAAGTTCCGCAAGATCTAGGTCACTGCGTTTTGTATGTAAGGATATGTAGATGTACATCTTACACTTTATGTTATTTGATAAGTAAACCGTCCAGTTAGTACACGAATCTCTTGGGTTAGAATAGGAATGCAAAGATTTTGCCTGAGATCGTTGTCGGCGTAACCTCCGGTAGTTCGGTTTCCTCAATCGTCGGAATGCCCTACAGGTCGCCAATGATCGCGACATCAATAAGAAAGGCCAACCAATACAACCGAGAAGGTACACACCGTCTCGAAATCCATGTTATACGACCGCCATATCGTCGTCCGCTTGATGATCTTGTATCCGAGGAACAGCGCAAAGAAGATGGGAATGTTGATGTCTACACAACCACGGCAAGTTCGGGGAACAGTCATAATGTGCTACGTTAGAATGGATGAGATGGGGCGTACATGCGGTCAAGAATTCATCGATGGTGAAATTGAAGAACACTTCGAAACCATTGATCAGAATAAACACAGTCGTCCACATGATGCCCCAATACGAAATGTAAGGCTGCCATGAGTTGTGATAGACATTCTTGGTGAGATCACGTCCTTGCTTCTTCATACCCCGGTCTAGGTCGCATACACACATCAGACGGAGTGGGATATGGAATAAACGATGTGCCAAGACTTACTGAATCGTGCATATGTGATATTGATGGACCACCATAGGAAGAACCCAGCCACAGTAGAGAGGTTCACAAGCCAGCTGTAGAACGAAAAGCAGTGAGATTTCACAAAGAGCAGCAATAAGGCGGGAAGCAAACTTGAACACAGTTTCTGCACCACTCGATACGTTCATGAAAGCCAAGAAACCGAACGCCCCCTATGGATGCCATAAGCTCCTACCCCCTAGATAGAGAAGAAGGCGCCTTACCGACGTTAACACAGCAACAATAGGCAACCCGCCTTTGGTGCAATAAGTAAATATCTTGGGTGCTTGACCCCTCAGCGCGAGACCGTAAAGCACACGGGATGCACAGAACAGATAACTATTACCCGCAGAGAATGCACTAGTGAATACTCCTGCATTGATGATATGGGGTAGAACTACATATCCGTGTAAGCAAACTGAGCACTGATTATTACGCGCGAGAGAATTACCTTTAATTCCAGCTCGGTTGATAGCGATGACAAATGGAGACTGGGCTGCATTGCCGGTGTCTACAGCACGATCAGCACCACTACTCTGGGCGTAGGCGATATGAGCACGGCGTACCTTGTAAGAGGGCCGGATCGTTGGACGCCACGCACATCCCAATAATCAGGATACCACAAATCTGCGCGCAAGAAACAGCCTTAGCCTCACAGATACTCTACGATTGCAATTTGGGAACTGACGTAGAAGAGGATGATACGATAAAACACCCTTCGCACTGCTTTGGCGATGTTTCGACGTGGGCTCTCCGTTTCCGAAGCCGCGCTGAGAGAAGCCACCGTTGTTCAGTATCCCAGGTCGACCGGAGGCCAAGACTTGTCACTTACATGGCGACCAGTTCCATTCCTTGGAATGAGAAAGCAGCCTGAACGATGACGCTAACGATCGCTAGAAACCTGTCGGTCGTTATGTTGTCGACCAAGCCAGCACGGGCGATAGCACCAGGATTTTTCCAATACTAGAAGGCGATGAGTTCTGGATCGGGTCAATCGAGCCGGAACGTACGCGGAAGCCTATGCGCTCGTGGTTTGGCGCACCACCGAGGTCGATGACCAGACCACAAATGATGAGACCGGTAATCATGGAAACTGAGTCATGTTTAATAGGTGCACCCTCAAGGAGCAAATGGACTGCTCACTCTTGATTATAGAGAAAAAGAATTCGGCTGTGGCAAAGAAGTCAGTGAAGCGATCTAGACTTGCACCCCTTCCTTGAATGAACTTACATTCTCCGAAATACTTGACGCCAAAGATGTTGATCGAGCATACAACGACACAGACGACGGCGGTGTAGATAGCCATATGGCCTGGCTAGGGATGGGTATAATGTTCGAACTTTTCATGGAATGATACGAATATAGATACTCACATCGTCATCCCAAAAGGTGATCAGAATAGTGGCAGCTGTGATTTCCACCGGAGTGGATATTCTTTTCGCAATTTTGAGACCCCCAACGCCACTAGCAAGAATGGTCCGAATAAACTCACGCGCTAGAGTAGAAATACACCTATCGCATTATTCAGGCCACCGACCATCCGAAGTTACAAGACACTCACCCAGCCAACAGCAAAGCCAAACGCAGGGTCGACCCATCCGAGAAGCAAAAGATGGGGGAACGTTCCCGAAACTGGAGCGAAAGTAGAGAGTTCTCCAATTGAACAGAGTGAACTGTAGATATTTTTCTCTCAGTCCGCATTCGTACAGACAGATGAAACACGATAACGCACGAGTAAGCCACAGTGCCGACCAAAGCGTACGCGATGAGGGCGCCGAGAGGTCCAGCGCCACTGAGAGCACCTCCGGAACCTAGAAATAGGCCAGTTCCGATAGTCCCGGCGATCTAGCGCAGCAGAAATGAGCGCATATATTGAGCAAAAAAGGCCAAAACTGACCGCAATCCTGTAGAGCAGAGCAGAGATGCGGCGATACACCCGTAATCAGTGCCAACAAGACCAGATTCCTTTGACTTCGGAACGCACATTTGGACATGACGTTGATTCAGCTTTCTCTGAACCTTGTCCTGGCTTGAAACATCCAGATACTCTCTTTCACTGCCTCCCCGACTTGAGCCAGACCCTTCAGCTGGGGGAATACTTGAGGCGCTATCATCATGAAAGCCCTTTTCGGCAAGAGTCAGATCCTTCTCCCTTTCTTGGATTTTTTNCTTTCTCAGCCATCGTAGCCATCGAGGGAGAAAGTTACAACTAGTGCAAATGAGCGTTCCCCAAGTAAGATCTCGCAGCACTCTACGCTGCTTCCGAAGGGCGAGCGGGGAAGGGGAGAAAGAAGGAACCGAACTAGAAAGAGAACCGTTCCCCCCCGGCCAGTCCTTTTTNGTGTGACCCATCGAAGCAATTGAGCCATGCTGACGCGAAGCCATCTTTTCACGGAAATTACGCAAAAGGGGAAGCAAGCGATTGGACTTAGAGTGGGTTGCTTATTTTACGGTCGCGTGAGTCGCCAGTGACAAGCCAGTGACAATGATGGTGGTAAGAAACAAACCTTGATTTGGACCGCGACCTTCCAAATATAGCTCAGAATATCAGGCACCGCTGCCAAGTGACCAAGCCTCCCCCCAAGCCCAACTTACATGCCAGAAACATTTGCACTATCACCAACGAAATGTCCCGGGCGCGAGAGAGTAATTATATCTCATGCTGCACATGGACAGTCAATTAGCCTCGGCGACACCCCGTCAGTTGGATGATACATAGCCCGGAGGTCGACCTAGCCGATTCGACCGCGCTTCGAGAGAACATAAGAACCTCCAGAGTCCATATTCTGGATACCCTCCAGCCCCCAGTTTCAAGCAGCACAAAAGTCATCGCAAATTATTAATCGGACGAAGACGAAGAAAAGAAGCTAAGTACATGAAAAAAGCGTATGCAGGTAAGTAACGTAACATTCATTTGGTCAGGTTATGGTCTGACACCGTAACTCATCGCAAAAAAAAAACGAAAANTGAAGTTTAGAAGAGTACTGCAGCAATCTTTTGCAGAACAGTTGTTGGTGGTGGCACTGGGAACTCCGTTTCTTCAACAGTTGGGATACCCTGTCCATCATTGTAAGCACAAGATGCAACGAAACCAAAGTACAGCCAACTCACAGTCGTGAAGTCCATCTCACTAGCCTTCCAGAACTTACTCCTCTTGAAGATCTTATATCCAACATACAAGGCAATAAAGATCGGGATGTTGATGTACGCCGTCAAGAAATCATCCACAGCCCATTCGAAGAAGACCTCGAAGCCGTTGATCAAGATGAATATCGTCGTCCAGAAGATACCCCAGTACGAAACGTAGGGCTGTAAACGATTGTGGTAGATGTTGGCTTTGAGGTCACGGCCTTGGGCTTTCATACCGGCGTCTGTTGTCAAATGGGTAGTCAGGAATCGTGCATGAGTCTCCCAGGTGACCAGGTAAGAGTCAGGTAAGAGGGGATCACAACGTACGGAATCGAGCATAGGTCACGTTGATTGTCCACCACGAGAAGAATCCGGCAACAGTGGAGAGGTTAACGAACCAGCTGATAGAGGAACGACGTGAGTAACCATGTACCATATACCAACCTTAACCAAAAACACTCACTTGAACACCGTCTCAGAACCGCTAGCAACATTCATGAAGGACAAAAAGCCAAACGCCGACTACAAAATTCACAACAGAATCAGCATCAATCAGATGGGTATACGCGCATTTCGTCTACTCACCGAAGTCAAAACAGCCGCAAGAGGCAAGCCCTTCTTCGTACAATACGTAAGGAACTTAGGTGCCTGTCCGCGAAGCGCAAGACCGTAGAGAACCCGAGAAGCACAGAACAGGAAACTGTTCCCTGCGGAGAAAGCACTCGTGAAAACACCAGCGTTGATAATGTGGGGCAGAACTACGCATAGGGTTCAAGATATAATTAGCGCGTTCGATTTTGATGGAAGGTGGCGCGAATTTCCGTACCTTTGATGCCAGCACGGTTGATGGCGATAACGTAGGGAGATTCAGCCGCAGTTCCGGAATCTATGTAGTAAAGGAAGAGTTAAGTGCTCCGAGCTTATAATACAAAGAACCAGATAGGCGTACCTTGCAAGAGAGCTGGATCATTGGAAGACACACACATTCCAATGATGAGAACACCAAGAATCTAACATCGGTCCAACATTAGAATGGGCTTTCAACCCAGAAAAGGTAAAGAACATACGTAGAAGATGAAAATACGCCAGAAGACCCTTCGGACGGCCTTGGCAATATTGTGTCGAGGGTTCTTCGTTTCTGAAGCAGCACTACATTGCCGTCGACGTCATAAGAGGACATTCGGTTTATATGAAAAGTAAGACGCACATGGCGACAAGCTCCATTCCCTGGAACGAGAAGGCGGCTTGGACGATGACCGAGAGGATAGCGAGGAATCGATCCGTGTTAATGTTCGAGACCAAGCCAGCGGGGGCAATAGCACCAGGGTTCTTCCAGTACTGCAGATGTGGTGAAGGTAGTGAGTCAAAGAGCGTGGCCACAAAAGAGATCAGGACGTACACGGAAACCGATGCGCTCATGGTTGGGACCGCCGCCAAGGTCAATGACGAGGCCACAGAGAATGAGACCAGTAATCATCGTCACTATCGAGTCATGTCAGACTTTTGGAGTTGTGAGTAAGGGCTATCCGTACGCTTAATGATGGAGAAGAAGAACTCGGCTGTGAAACATCAAATGAGCACCTCTGACGCTCGGCTGAAGGAATTGCGAAATACCGACATTCTCCAAAGTATTGGACACCGAAGATGTTGATTGCGCAGACAGCCACACAGATAACGGCGGTATAACCAGCCAAGTGTTTAGTCTAGAATTCTATCAGTCAAACTCCAGCGCCATTATCAGGCAGCTCACATTGTCATCCCAGAAAGTGATCAAGATGGTAGCGGCGGTGATTTCGACGGGGACCGATATACTAGGATGACCATTAGTTCAGTCGTTAGTTCCAAAGACACGTGAAAGGAACTCACGCTTGTGTGTAGAAGTAATTCTGAACGACGCAATCAATTCAGACGATTCTTGACAGTAATATGAAGATGCTCACCCAACCAACTGCGAAACCAAGCGCCGGATCGACCCATCGACTGGCTGTAAGCCAAGCGTCCAAGTCAGCCAAGCACGCACGGAATCAGAATCGACTCAGCGAACGCACCAAAATGCGGGAACGTCCCTGAGATCGGGGCATGGGTGGTCATCTCCCCTACCGAACATAGTGATCTAGGGTGTCAATGACGATGAGAGCTGTCGATCTGACCATATGAGATATCGTACTGACGAGTAAGCGACCGTTCCGACCAAGGCATAGGCAATGAGAGCGCCAAGAGGTCCAGCGCCACGCAAGGCACCTCCAGATCCAAGGAAGAGACCTGTACCGATTGTACCAGCGATCTAGCAAAGGCATCATCGTTTGTATGGGTATCTTGGTCTTTAAAGTTGGTTTCACTTACGGCAATCCTAGCAACGAAAAATTGAACAGGCCGAACGGGAAGATATGTATTCAACCAAAATATTTGTCAACGTACATCTGGATATGTCGCTGCTTGAGCTTTCGTTGGACTTGATCCAAATCGGAAGCCTCGAAGTGATACTTTTGCGCGGTCTCTTTGGATGGCTCATCGTAGCTGCCATAGTCGAGACCTTTCTCTGCGTGCGCAGGGTCCTTGAAATCCTCCATTATTGGCGATGAAACTCTGCTGTCGAGGTGACTTGGTAGACAGATGAAAGCTCGGCGCCGCGAGGACGAGGGGCGATCAAGCTGAAGCTGAGGCTGGGGTTGGGAGGAGCCAAGAGCAAGGGCAAAAGCAAAGACCGCCCACGTAAGGTAAAAGAACTGTTTAAGTTCGAAAGCCCCTTCTCCGTTTGGGGAAACCGTGATGTGCGCTGGTGGTATAGGGAGAAGACCATGCGGTTCTATCTAAGCGTGGCAATAAAGAGGTGTCAAGATACCGTCTATCTAGATAAATGAATCTGGAGTGGGCGAAGCCTCGAGGCCAGGCAAAGGCGACCGCCAGTTCATCAAGAAAGGATGAACCATGCCTCTGCAGCAAAAGTTTGACCTACACAGAGGGTTTTAGGATTATGTAGAAAACAAGTGCGGTGTTGACAATGCGTACCTCCTGAAAAAAACATAGAGCGTGTCCGTCCTAATCGAGGAAGTGGTTTCCCAGCATCAGCGAATATGCCACAGCAACCACAGCCATCATCCATCACTTTCCACGGGGCCCATTCGCACATCGGCAAGAGGGTGGGTTATTCATAGCTCCTTAGCAGCCATAAGGAATGACAGCCGAACTCGTGCAAGCGCATTTGCAGGCACAAGACCCCACTTTAGCGACAGATAACCAAGCGGGATTGCGGCTCAGGTACGTCCAGGTTGTCGTTGTCTCTCGTCTAGGGACTGGAGTTGGCAACATCGGGACATACAACATCAGAATATTCGCTTTTGGCCAACTTGCGCCGTGCGGTCCTACAGACGGTCCCAACGCTCCATCAGCGCACAGCATCATTTCTGACCAGGATCCGACTGCAAGAAATGCGGTTTTACGGGTGATAGAGAGCGGTATAGCTGAAGGGATGGAAATAGCAGCCCGAATCTCGAAAATGTGAGTAGCGTCCAAGGGCCAAAGAGCTCAACGCGCCACCGACCTCGACCCTGCATCGTCCAAATCCAATTATCTGGGTCACATTACCTTGCTTGCAAGGTCTCTGAACCCCCTTCTTCGCCTTTTTTAGTAATGTCCGAGTTGCCCGAATCTCTTTTCTCACACTTTTTGGCGGGGGTGCCACGTCACCACTTCGTAACTTGAAAATCTGGGCTCCGAACCAAGTGATCCCACCCAATTCTATGACTCCGACTCTTTCTCCGCTTGGTCCTCTCCGACACAACGCCCCCTCTCTTCTCCTCGACAGCCCCTTACCCACAGGCATAGGAGACTGGGTTTCGACCTTGCGATTTCGATACTGGCTGAGTACTACTGGTTGTACCAGGGATACCGCTGCGCGCTACTGATTGAAATTAGCAGCGAGGGGACACGGAATATGTGAATCATACGGGAAGGCACCAAGCTCGGCACACCCTTTGCTTTCTAGGACACCTATCTCGACCCCCTTCACTAACCTCTCCGAACCACCAGTGACCACTATCATTAACTTAGTAGATGAAGACCTTACCATCTCATTACCCACTGTTGCTAGCTACTGACTATTATTTATCTCGTCTGTGTTCATTAGAGTACTTCCACAAACCCCATGCCTATTGACCCTCAGACGTTTCTCCAACTACTTAGTAGCTACTAGAATGTTTACGCTAATCAATTCAAAAGGGCAAGCAAGGGTCTTTTTTGACGACGCAKGCGTCCCTANGTACCTTCCAGGGTTTGTAGCCTACTAGTAGCAGCCACAGATAGAGCATCCTTAGTATTACTTGCACCACTGATTAGATTGAATTGTCGTTGATAGATAAGACATGAGGAGAGCAGTGCTTTGAAGCTGAACATGCACGTGAAAGGCAAGTGAAAGGGCAGCTCAATCCCCAGGGTGAAATAAAAGACCATGTTGAAGACGCGAAGGACGCGTCCGCAGTTATTCAAGGACGCGGGAGACGCGGTAAAGCGCCAGTACGAAAGCTGAAGAACAGAGACCAACCGACCGTCCAGCTGGTGTCAACGTCGACGTGAAGTAGCGTGGGAATAAAGAGTAGCTCCTCGGAGCGAAAGGGGCTTGCGAGGGGGAGTGAGTCTAGGGCGGTCCAGGCCACAGCGTGGGAAAAAAGACGAGGCGTGACTTTTGCAAAACGAACAAATAAAGCGCAAACAAAGGCCATCCAATCAGGAACGGGCGCTAGAGCCAATTGGCCAATCGGAGGGCAAACCGAGCTATCCCACGAAAATGCAAACGCCAAGAGAAACTTCGTTTCCTATCAACGAGCCTTCGTTGCACTCAGGACTCGTAATCCGCAATTTTTCGTATTTTGAGACTTCGAAGCAAAAAAAAAATAGAGATTTTGAATATGCGCTTGAAAATGATATTTTACCCGCGACAACTGTGGCCTACCGTCGCCCAATGCAGCCTACTGAGACTGGTGGCGCCTAAGCGCGCCAAAGTCGGCCTGGGGACTTTCCACTGGGCTTTATCCGTCGACCACCTGTACGACGTTCCATATCTGGCCTGATCCCACCCAAACGCTCGGCTCCGGTTCAAAAGCGGTACAAGCACCAGCGCCATTCCAACTCTCTGTGAACGGCCCTACAACTTTCGCCATCGCGCAAATGCTCTTCTCCTCCCTTCACCCCGACACCGAAAGTATCCTGTCTTTCAACTATCTGGGCGTGGATTCACAAGCTCCGTGGATGCTCAATCGACGAGCCAGTGAATCGCGTTTGAGGCCAATTTTACATGCGTTGGATAATGTGGAGGAGGTGAATGTGGGTTGTTTGCAGGATTTGGTTTGGTTATTGGACGATACGCCTACGCTGGATCGTACTAAGGAGGGAGATGAGTTCCAGGGCGATGATGGAGGGGAAGGTGGAGATGAAGATGATGGCGACGATGAATACCGGTCGAGACCGTCACAACGGTTTTCGCTGCCTCGTTTATCGATCATTCGCTGGACCTCGGATGGACGCGAACCTCTGCGCCGCTCAGACGCGAGGTTTATTAGGCTTGTTGAGCTTCTGCGAGCGAGGCAGAGTATTGGGGCCGGGATCGTTACGCTTGAGTTAGCGTATCGCTCGGATATGCTGCTAAATAGAGAGCTGAAGGCGGCCGTCGAGAAATTAAGGACGTGTGTAGGCACAGTAAAACTTGTGGATCACCAACCATGAATGGGCTTATTTGTGTATTGCGCTGCCCAATGTTCGATTGGTTAGGCCTGAAGGTGTAAGATAGAGTAGAGTTGATGGCGGAACATTGAAGTGCATGATTCAATATTCATTGATCGAGTCTGAGAGTCATATATATATACATAATTCGCATTCCACTTTACATAGAAACACGCTAAGATGTTACATTGCCTGTGCTACTCTACTGAGTCGGACTTGTCCAGCCATCGACGGGGAAGGGGTCAAGCCTGCTATGAACCGTTCGGTCATAAGAACACACGGCTGGGGCTCACCTACCCTGGCGTAAGAACCATAGGACTGTGGAATTAATAGTAAGGCTGAAAAATGGCGGATGACCGTTGTCGGACACGACTTGGCTCAATACACACCTCCTTCTCCCCCTCTCGCTTGTATAAAGCGGATGATAGGTATGGTAAGAGGAGAAGGAGGGTGTCTTGAGGCGAGTCGGCCGTGTCTTGACGTCGAGCGGTCCTTCGAGTCTTGATGTCGTCCGAGTCGTCTTGCGGGGCGCTCGACCTGTACAGAGGTCAGAGGTACTCACACAGGAAGCTTCCACACCCCGTCCCGTGCCTATAGTAACAAAGTTGGTGGTCAGTATCTCGCAATTATCCAAGTAGAAATGAAGGACTTACCCCCTCAGAACGCCGTCATGCCCTAACCTGTAACACACCTCCACTGGTTCTCGATAAATAAAGCTTTACCGACGGAGAATAAGCCCTACCCTTTTGAGCGTAGGGACACGCCCCGTGGTCCTAGCCCGTGAGCCATTGCGTTTCAGCTATGCACCGCCCGTGTGGCGGACCACTGTGGATGAGTCATTGCGACGAGTATGCGAGTGTGTGTACAGCTTGATTACGAGCAAGCAGCTGGCTTCTGTACTCGCTCGGAGCCCTTTCTTTGTAATACATGTTTGTATAGCTTGGGAGTCGGTGGATGCAATGTCAAGGCATAGACTTTCCAGTGTTCCGCAAGTGGTGGAGACATGGTTTTCTGGCAAGGATCGGGCACTTACTCAACGAAGATAAAATACCGTAATACGTGGACATGATGTATTGAGATGGTGCAAAGTGAGGTCAAAGCGTCTTTGATAATTTTCTGAGTGAGGAGTTAGTTACTACTGAGTGAGGAGTTGGTGACTCGCGAAGAGGCGCGGCGGGTGACCGGTGAAGCACCAAGCAGTGAAGATTTGAGTCTGCGCTAGAGTCGAGAGTAATATCACACTGACAAGCCACAAGTCGAAATTGCCAAGTGCTTATAGTGACAGGCGAGCATCCAACCTGGAGGGAACTGCCAAGAGAAGCGTCACGGACTCACCAAGGACTCACGGTACCCAAGAAGCGCCAAAGAAGCCAAGGACCGTGGAGGGTAATACCATCTGGTCCAAACATGGCCAAGCAGTGGCACGCGAGAAGGAGACGCGTCGCCCACTCCTCTTCCCAACGCGCAAGTGCAAATCGCCCTCCAACACACACCACATTCAATGTCGTCGTCGTCAAGCAAGCAAGCTATGGTAGTTGACCCACCCAAACTCGACATAGATGACTTTACAAGCAAGGCAATATCTTCCACGCCCACAGAGCTACACCCATTCTTCGAGAGCTTCAGGACGCTGTACAATCGAAAGTCAGCTTGGGATCTACATTATGCTCGGTATAGGGAGGCTTACAATTTGACTCGTGTAGGCTGTGGCATCAGCTCACTAGCAAGCTCTTTGCATTCGTCGATCATCCATTGACCAAGCCGTACCGAGTGGATGTCTTTAATATCTTCGTCAGGGACTTTGAGGGACGGCTAAACCAGCTGCGTCTAGTAGAACTCGGCGTGAAGGTTTCGAAGGAGATAGACAGTACGTTTACGGTTATTCTTTGCGCGACCCACAGTTCATTTCCACCCATGCAGACCCCCAAACACATATAACACACCTTACTTCACTGCTTTCGCGGATCCCCGTCCCCCCATCTGTCTCCAAAAAGTCTCAGGAAGACACCGCTTCTGCATCTTCAGCTTCCGGTGTCGAACCCGTCCTATCACAGTCTTCTATTGAGGCGTATATCCTCTTACTGGCAACCATCGCTCATGCGAAATTACTGTATGGTGATCTTGAAGGGACGAAATCAGATATGGATGCCGCATGGGATATCCTTGACCGGCTAGACGGAGTGGATAATGGTGTAAGGGCGGCGTATTATGGCGTCGCTGCCGATTATTACAAGGTGCATAGTATAACCTTTCCGAGAAACTCAGTGCTGAAACTCGTCATAGGCCAAGGCTGAATACGCGCCTTACTACCGCAACTCCTTGCTCTATCTTGCATGTGTGGATCCAGCAACTGATATGTCGCCCGAGGAGAGACTGGGTCGTGCTCACGACCTGGCAATCTCCGCCTTCTTGGGAGATACCATATATAACTTTGGGGAGCTGGTAAGTGACAATGTCATCGATCGTCTATGATGACATGTCCTCATTGCATCACAGCTGATGCATCCGATCCTCGATGCACTGGACGGCACTCCGTATAGCTGGGTGAAGAAGCTCCTTTTCACGTTTAACGAGGGCAACATAGGCAAGTTCGAGGCTCTCGCACCTCTGTTCCCGAAGGAGGTAAGTGGATTGTGGCACCCCAGTTTCCACCTTGTTACACCCTCATTAACCTCAACCTATCACGCTGCGCAACGTCTAGCCAATACTGCAGGAGAACTACGCGTTCCTACGTCAGAAGATCTGTCTCATGGCGTTGATGGAATCTGTTTTCAAGAGAAACGCCAACAACCGGACTCTTAGCTTCCAGACTATTGCCGAGGAAACGCGACTTCCCTTGGAGGAGGTAGAACATCTGGTGATGAAGGCCCTTAGGTAGGAACTTTATCCTTCTCGAACCTTCACGACTCTGATTGGGGATTTCGGCAGCTTGAAGCTCATTAAAGGGTCGCTTGATCAAGTCGATGCGAAGGCGAACATAACTTGGGTTCAGCCCCGTGTATTATCCCGCGAACAAATTGGAGGGCTTGCAAAGCGGCTGGATGAGTGGGTCGGAAAGTTGAACAAGGTCGAACAGCGGATAGCTCCAGAAGTGGTTGCCCAGTGAATATGTAATGCTTTACCGTACAGAATGGCTTGATTTTATCCTCATCCACCTTCCATCTTCCCTGTCCTCATTGTCGCTACTGCAGGCAAGTAAGAAGCTCTCTTCATCCTCACTGCGTCATCTTTTCTCTGTTTCCACCCGAGGTTTTGCCACAGAGTTGCACTATCTAGAGATATGGCGCCGCTCCACTTGAAAGTCTTTCAAGTTCATGGTATCAGCTTAGCGCTCGTTGCGCGTCTAATTAACCTGCAGCAACAACTCGTGCCCATCAAACTGGCAGCTTAACTTCCAACCACCATCTCGGATTTTTATTCCATCTTGCTACGGGCCAAGCGTCATTTCGAACGTGTAGCTCATCCAGCTGCTGGAAACGTGTATGTATTCACCCCGTCTCACCTTTGAAACTGCACCGTTGACGTCGCTCACTTGCTAGGATTCTTATACATTCCGACCAACTCGTGGTATTCATATCCGATTCAGATAATCTCGCAAATTGAGGCGTCCTTCATTTGATCAGTTTTGCAGCTCTGGTTGCGGAATCTGGTAAATCTCTGATACTGGTCGCAAAGCCTTTAACACAGAAGACATTCGAGACCAAGCCATGTCAACAAGTACTGGATCAAGCCCCGGGGAGTCGACCAGTACCTCTACCATGCCTTCAGTAGCCTGCAAGGCACCTATGCCGCCTCCCCCTGCAATTTCCTTTTCATTCAAAGCGCCATTTCCACCGGTTTCTGTCACTAGCCCAAATGCACTCCTGAAGCAGCGCCGGGTCTCTCTAGCACTCCCTTCATCCCCACGAGTCGTACCAGATTCTGCCTGGAATTTTCGTGACGACACGGGCATCGACGCGCATAGAATCGACCATATAACCTCTGGGCAAGGCTACGACACGGACACTGATGCATTGCTGCCGGAGAAGAGGGGGAAAATGCGTAGGATCGCCAGTGACGACGACGACGGGTTAGGCGCCGACGTGACCGGCCTTAACGGAGAGAAGAAGCAGAGGAAGAAATGGACGACGGAGGAGACTCAGATGCTTGTTGACGGGTGCAATAAGCATGGGGTAGGGAACTGGAAGACCATCCTCAGCGACAAGTCTCTCCAGTTCGACAACCGTTCTCCTGTCGATCTCAAAGACCGGTACGTCTATTATATTGATCGTCATACTACAGTCCCCTTACGATTATTCCCATGCATGGGCTTTTGTCCTCTCAGTTTCCGGACTTATTTCCCGGACGCATATAGGCTTCATTACCCTAATGCCAAGACACACCTCTCCTCGAAAATTAAGCGTTCGACTCTCCCCGACGGCAAGCCTCTTTTCGAAAAGACCCGCTCAAAAAAGCGACGCCCGTTCACCGAGCAGGAGGACAAGGCTTTGAGGGAGGGATATGAGAAGCATGGTACGGTTTGGGCAGCTATCGTCAAAGACCCTGTCTTCCAAGAACAAGGTCGTCGTTCCACTGACTTGCGAGATCGCTTTCGAAATGCTTTCCCCGATCTCTACCAAGCAGCTGGATACAAACCTCGAATGGCTACGACGAAGAAGAAGGATGCTAGCGCTGCCGCCTCCTCCTCCACACCATCCGTAGAACCCATGACGCTGGATGCTACAGACGTAGACCCTGCCAGTACCATTACGGCACAGAACACATGGCGGCGCCCTGCAATCCCTTTACCACTGCGCGCTGCTACGGATGACCAAATTCCCGAAACAGGCCCTATACGACGTCGTCGGCGTGCCTTGCTTCGTGGTGGCACCAAGAGTGTCCCACAGAGCGCAACCGTGTCGGAAGATGAAAATGATGAGAGCGCAGTGGCCGAAGATGAAATGGTGGTATTCAAGTCCCCCGTTCGCCGCACTAAGCGTCCAACATTTAGTGCTGGCTCCGATAACACCCCCAATGAGAAGCGTCGGGCAAGAGCATCTTCTGCTTCTGCTGCCCTGACTTTCTCCAACGTCGATAGTGTCGAAGTCGACATGGACATCGCAGACACATCTACTTCGGCTAGGTCTACCTCGGCGCAAGAATTTTCCCAGATGCGTTCACCTAATGGTGTTTCTACGTCACCCTCTGATCTGGATCTTGACGATTCTCGGTCGCTATCTCATTCACACTCCGGGCTGGACACTCCCGTGCACGCACACTCTACTTGGTCACCAACATCGTCCTCGGATTTACTCAGCCAAACGCACACGCCTGCCATTACCACATCGCCCTCCTTTTCGCGGAGAATAGATGCTGGCACTCAGGCAGACGGGAACAGTATGATTGGGAAGTCGCCTTGGGGTACTCAGGACTGGTTGTTTTCGGCTAACCCACGCCTCGATCCCTCCAGTAATATGGGTAGCTCGAATAACGTCAGCCTCTCCAGCACGTCTACCACCTCTTTGACAGATTTGGATGTTGACGGGGATGGAGAGTTCTCACCTGCCTCACCGTTCTCGTTCCACCAATTGAACCATGGTGTCATGGACCGATACGACCTCTTCCCCACAACGGCATCGTCGCTTCACGCACATAGCTTGAGCCATAGCATCAGCCATGCCTCGAGTCCCAACCAATTCGGTCATCATCATAATGGCTTGCAGCATCTTGGTCTGCATAGCATGTATCACAACTCGATGGACGAACGTCAGGACGATTTCACATCTGTTTGCTCCGAAATTGGCTTCGGCGATCGTGACACCCACTCAACGTTCTCGGACGACATCACGGGCTACGCTCACACAGGATTCAGAGGGTTTACCCATCATTCCAATTATGCTGGAGACTTGATCTTTGGTGCCCGGACGCATCAACCTCAACAACCTTACTATGGAATGGGCTCTGCATTGGGTCTTGGACTTGGACTTGGTCCTTCCGTTGGCGTTGGAAGCGGCTTCGGGATGAGTAACCACAATTTGGACATGGCAACGGAAGGAATGAGTGGGATGGGGCTTGGCCTCGACCTGGATGGTATGGGTCCCCCAGCAACTCCGGCCACCGCCATCCATCCTATGCAGTTGCATTCTTCGGGAGGATTACCGGGCATCGATGAAATCGAGTTGACGAGCATCACCCTGGACGACGCCGGAAAACCCGATCAGACGATGGAAGACGTTCCTTCAAGCAAAGATGGCTCTCAACAAACCTCAGGTGTCTCGGCTACGGGTGGGTCTCGGTATGACCTCACTAGCATCGACGACATCATCGATCTCTCACAACATGAGGATCCTTCATTGAACACCACACCGCCTGGAACGCCGTTGATGTCGTCAACCCGACCCTCGTCCATGTATCACCGTGCCATTAACAGCGGCTTTGGCTCTCTTCATGGCCGCTCAATTTCCGTGCCGCCCTCTGAAGCTCGCAGCTTGTCCAGACCTGATGCTAACCTCGTTCATCACAACTCAGAACCAGAGGCCTCCGCGCTCCGTTCGGTTCCATTTTTCAGTTCGTTATCGCAGAGCTCGCCGAGGCGGACATCGGATTCACCGTCTGCTGGACAACACACTGCTCGCCCACCTCCGTCAGCTTTCGCTCCCAATTTTGTCTTCGGATTACCGCCATCCATGACCACGGCCTTGTCGCAAGTCCAAGATCATAGCGTGCCNTTTTTTGGACCTCCATTATAAGACATCCAGTAACTCTTCGGGAACGAGTGACTCTATGGATACGACAACGGGCTTGAAGCCCGCTCTGGATGGAGTTTACAGGCAAGGTCAGGCCCTTGACTTAGCGCAGTCTGCGGCGACATCCGCCGCTTTGAAGACATTGGGGATACCAGCCTCCCTGCGCAAACATATCCCCAACATGCCACCTCCGAAGAGTACCATCTCTCCAGCATCCACGACGGCTGGTAGTGGTATGCTCAGTCGTAGCCACTCTCTTCATCACCGCGGTCAGAGCACGAGCAACGTTGTTTCGCCACAGGATCTCTTGCTGCGCAAGAGCAGTGATAACAACAAGCGGAAGAGAAGCAGCTGGGATGGTGGAGCGTTCTGATACTCTCGGGCCGTGCTTTTTCTCATCTTTTCTCGGATCGGGACTCTATATTCTGCTTGACTTATTTCTAACACAATCGTTTGGATCGGAGCTTGAGCAATTCTGTATATTTAGCATCTGCTGGTCTGTTCTTCATCGCATATCGCATCAAGTACTTAAGTACATTACTGACTGTAACGACTCACGTAGCTTCATATGTCTACTCACATAACAAACGTGGAAGTCTTGAGACATGGTACTATTTACTGTCCCCTCCTCTCAGAATGAGGGAGTCGGCTGGAAAGTCGAAAGCCCCTTTTAAGCGTTCGGGAATCGCGATTGTTTGGTCCAACCTCGACCACTTCCTCAGGCCTCAGACCTCAACGTCAACTCCAACTCTTCCTCCACCTCTTTGTGCCTCCCAGGAGGTTTCAGCCTCATATACCAACATCGAATCATATCTGCACATGAGCGAAACCTGGCATAGGCCTAGGGAATCAGATTGGGTACATGATGTCAAGGACCAACCACTATGACAGTCTACTACAAAGCTGGTATACGTACAAGTGCGCGATTTTTCTGACTATGTATCCATGTCGTCAACGCTCGAACTTTGCCACAGGAAGCAACCGTTTTCTACACGCGCACCCTTAAAATAACTACAAAATGTGATGCACTTCCTTGGTATTCACACGACGTCTACACCCCATCGGTTTATGATGAGTCCCACATATATAATTAAGATGGGCTCTCTGGAGATGCCCATCGTTTCCACTTCCCAGGTCAGTTCTATGGAGTTCACCAAGAAACATACTGATGTACTTGCTGCCAGACATGGCAGCCACACGTGCGGTTGCTGGGATCGCACTCGCCACCTCCAGTATCGTGATAAACCTGGAAACGACCTCGGAGGCAAGCTTTGCCACTGAATACGTACGATTAAGGAAATCTCGACCAACCCAAGCTACATTGATATCGCTTCCTGCTAATGAAGACCCTGGAGCGGTCATCGTCCGCAACTCAGAAGTTCCCTTGGTGACTCTCACAGCTGAGACGAACCCAGAGCTGGTCGCGCGACTCGCCCTCTATCTTTCTGATATCTCATCCTTACCAGTCGTGCTACATCTAGCTGTTGTCGACGACCTCGCAGACCTCTTGATCCTCAAATTTTCGATACCATTTTTCCTTGTTTCGACCACCACCCAGCAGTCCCAAGAAAACGCGCTATTGGCTGCTAGTCTAGCCAGAACTTCTAAGAAAGCTGTTGTACACGCTTTCTACCCGTTGGATACGGACGGAAGCATCGACTTGGACGAGCTCGTGGTTCCTCTGCCTCTTAGGGATGCGTCTAGAAGGAGTCTTAGTCAGACTGTGGTTGCCAATCAGATGACACGGGAACCTCCCATCCCCCCAAAGGCATTCACCAACATCAACCCCAAATCCGCCTCTACATGTCCATCTCCCACCAACAATAGTGGAGACCTACTGAGTCAGTATGCAACGGATGTCGATCTCCTACAAGAGAACTGCCAGGCGTATAAACGGGCTTCGCTCTCCGTTGAACAGTTAATTGGTCGGCGCCCCCTTCCCTTCGCAACGCAAGATATACCGAATCCTCGGACTGTCGTTTTTACCGTTGGCCAATCAAGCCTCCCTTTCGTCGAAGGCGTCAAGTTTATTCAGCTTTCGTTAATCAATCCGATCATCCCCAGCCAGATCCTTGCAGCCATCCCTNCCCAGTGCCACGAGTATAATCGTCCTGGAGCATGCTTGGGACCCGTCCATGAGACGGGCATCCATCTACATGGATTTTGTGAACATTTTCCAAGTCCTTGACCGGGACCCCCGACCGGTGTGTCTGCAAGGGACAATCGGTAATACCAGTCAGGTCACTTACCAAGAGATGGTCAAATTCATTCAACACGCTTCGGCGCACTCGATAACCCCCCTTGTTATTGGAACGCCGCCTTTATCGCCCAATCCATCCCCTTCGGTCTCGAAGCTCGAAGTGGCATACATGAAGGCTCTGGAGTACGTGTTTGGTAGACGTCTTGACGTCCTGACTTCGCCTGCCTTTGTACCATCGTCTGAGATGATCGCCACTTCCCCTGAATTTGCCTTGGGTCGTGTTCAAGCACAGCTACAATCTCGCGACCAGCTCGTCCAGCTGGTGCTGGAGGTGCTGGAGGAAGGTTCACTTGACCTAGAACTCCACTCCCTTTTCAGTAAATGGGTTCTTTCCAAAGACGATCCTCGGAAGAGTTATGCCATTAGTGACCAGCTTGTAGCATCTTTACAAGGACTTCCAGCTCACTCCGCGAATGTAGAGACTATCCTCTCCCTACGTTCGTATCTCCCCTTCCCTTCCCGTTGGATTGTCGGCTCAGAGGCTTGGTCCAACGATATCGGTGGTTCTGGGCTCCATCATATCATAGCTTCTGGGCTGAACGTGAATGCCCTTATCATCGACACCACTCCCTATTCTTCTAGGGATACCACTGGTCATCGTCAACGCAAGCAAGATGTCGGACTGTACGGGATGAATCATGGAGATGTCTATGTTGCCAGCATCGCCATATTTTCGTCCTACTCCCATGTTCTCGAAGTTCTCTCCGAGGCAGACAAGTTCAACGGCCCCAGCATCGTTCTTGCCTACCTGCCTTACTTAAACGAATCGACAACTGCTCTGGACGTTCTCAAGGAAACCAAACTTGCTGTTGACTCAGGGTATTGGCCATTGTATCGCTGGGATCCAAGTAAAAGCAGCGGAGCAGGGGATCCCTTCTCCTTAGACTCCGATGTTATCAAGAACGAACTCAGGGAATTCCTTGACCGACAAAATCACATATCTCAACTTGTGCATGCGAATCCCCAGCTGGCTTTGGGGTTGTCTAGGTCTCTAAGCGGAGAAGCGAAAGCCTCAAGGAAGAAGTATGCTCAAAAGCTATATGATGAAATGCTCCATTCGCTTGATGCACCTCCTCTCCTTGTCCTCTATGCGTCGGATGGCGGAGCAGCTGAGAAGATGGCAAAACGCTTAGGTCAACGCGCCACCGCAAGAGGTCTTTCTACCGCCGTCGCCTCGATGGATTCCTTCTCTATCGACGCCCTCGCCCAAGAAGGGCATGTGGTCCTCTTAACCTCAACTGCTGGCCAAGGCGAACCTCCCCAAAACGGGAGAAAGTTTTTCAAGGCACTGAGTACTGTCCTCGTTAAAGGGGATAGCTGTGTCCTCTGCAACGTTCGTTACGCCGTGTTTGCCATGGGTGACAGCCGCTACTGGCCTCGTCCTGAAGACTCCCAATATTACAATAAACCGGGCAAAGAGTTGGATGCTCGGCTCGAAAAACTTGGCGCACAGCGAATGGTAGCGATTGGCCTGGGCGACGAACAAGATGCAGATGGTCATGAGACTGGTTACAAGGGCTGGGAAGTTCGGTTATGGAAGGCTTTAGGCGTTGATGCGATCGAGCTGGAAGAGGCTGAGCCAGAGCCAATCACCAACGAACATTACAAGGCTGCTTCCTCCTACTTACGCGGGACGATTCCTGAAGGTCTTGAGGACACTTCGACTAGTGGCCTTCTGTGTGCCAGTGACACTCAACTATCGAAATTCCACGGCGTATATCAGCAGGACGATCGAGACATCCGCGATGAAAGGCAGCTGGAGGGACTTGAACCGGCTTACTACTTCATGATCCGCTTGCGTATGCCTGCTGGGGTTTGTCAGCCACACCAGTGGCTGAAATTGGATCAGCTGGCGGATGAACATGGAAATGGGACGATGAAAATTACCACGAGACAGACCTTCCAGTTCCATGGGGTCATCAAAAGGCACTTGAAGCCCGCCATTCAGGATATCAATCGCACGCTTCTCGATACGTTGTCGGCCGCTGGTGATCTTGCCAGGTATTTCAGAGTCCTTTTCCAATCACCCCGTCGACTAACCCCTCCGAAGAAACGTTACTTGCTCTTCGATCCCATCTTTGTCCAGGGTTCATGAACAAGCCTGCTCCTTTGCGAAAGGGATCAGTGATCATCTCATGCCTCGGACTACTGCATACCATGAAATATGGTTGGACAAGAAACTGGTTGCCGGAAACGCCGTGAAAGATTACGAACCTCTTTATGGGCCGTTCTATCTGCCTCGCAAGGTACGCCTGACGCCAACGTTCTACATGTATATTTAGTATACTGAGTTTGAATCTAGTTCAAAATCGCGATAGCCGTACCTCCTACGAACGATGTCGATGTTTTTACCAATGACTTGGGTTTCATCGCAATTGTCAATTCACAAGGCGATCTCATCGGGTATAACGTCTGTGTCGGTGGAGGCATGGGTGTCACCCACGGCAACAAAAAGACGTACCCTCGCCTGGCAGATGTTATCGGGTTCTGTACGCCGGACCAAGGTATCAAAGTTGCAGAGGGCGTGTTCCTAACCCAGCGTGACCTTGGTGATCGCGCCAAGTGAGTGTCATTACCTTGTTGATTCAGGAATACTCATCTCAATAATTACAGCCGAAAGGTAAACTCAACCCCTTTTCCGTAGATTGACCGCACCCGACTGACACCTTCAAGAGGGGCAGGGTTGGATACACAATCGATACGATAGGTCTAGAAATTTTCAAGGCTGAGATCACAACACGCACACGATTCGCACTCGCTCCCGCGAGGCCGTATTCCTTCACGCGTAACCTCGACAACTACGGCTGGGTGACAGGTGAAGACGGCAAGCACCACTTTACTATGTTCATTGAAAACGGACGAGTACAAAACTCCCCTTCTCGGCCGTTCAAGTCGGGCCTGCGTGAACTAGCCAAAATTCACAAAGGAACGTTCCGGTTGACCGCTAATCAGCATCTGGTGGTTTCCGACGTTGCGGCCGAAGATTTGGCTTCTGTGAAGGAAATCCTTAAGAAATACAACATGGATAACCTTAGTTACTCTGGGATGCGGTTGTCATCTTCGGCGTGCGTTGCCCTTCCTACTTGTGGTGAGCTCCTCGAGCTTCATCCACCATGTCACCCGTTTATGAGCCTTCCATTTAGTGCTTGCCATGGCTGAGTCTGAGCGGGTAAATATTTGCTTGGTCCGCTTCCCGCCTTCGTGATGCTCACCACTTCTTAGTATCTCCCTTTGTTGATTGACAAGGTCGAGAAAATCTGCGAGGAACATGGCCTCAGAAACGACACTATCATGATACGCATGTCTGGTTGCCCAAATGGATGCACCCGACCCTACGTCAGTGACATTGGGTTCATCGGCAAGGCACCAGGCGTATACTCTATGCTTCTTGGTGGTGGAGCTAGCGGACAACGCTTGAACAAGGTCTATCGAGGTATGCCTTGTCCACCTCCGTCATCTTTGACAATGCTTATGCTCATGTTTGGAACCACAGAATCAGTCACAGAACCTGATATCTTGGCCATTCTCAGGCCGATGATCAAACGGTATGCTCTGGAGCGGGTGGACAGCGAGAGCTTCGGCGATTGGACCGTTCGAGCGGGGATCATAGCACCGGGCGTTTCTGGGGAAGGATGGTACTCGTAATGATTGCAAGTCTCATTTTTCATTGACCTTCTCCTGCTCGCTCGTGGTGTGCCCCGATAGACGTTTTCCTTCCTTATTCATACTTCGCATCGACCTCATGCTATTCAACTGCGTTCTATCTGGTGCAGCATGTCCTGAAATTCGAGTTCTACTTCTATTCTTCATGACTTGAGGCATGCCTCAGGGGTTGGGCCCGTTTAGAATTCGACCGCGTCGCAGTATTTATCTCACCGCGGCTGTCTCGTCACTCTCTCATCCTTACCACCACCATCTACACCATAAAATCATCGTTATCAACAAGTTATCAACAACAACTTCACAAATGGGCTACACACTTCGACCTAGGTCAGGAGATCAGCGACATGCTCGCTACCAGTCCGGGCCAGCACCATCCTCAAGGATGAATATGGATCCCCTTCTCCAGCGCTCTCAAAGCGCACCTACTGGTGAGTTCTTCCTTGACATAAGTACCGTACATCATACTAATTCTTGGCCGCTCTACGAATCCAGTGCCCACTGTCAGGTCACCCACCCCTAGGCCCAGACTCTTGCACACTCCTCAAAGCCCCTATTATGTGCACTTGACACGTCCAGTGCATTCGCCACTTCCATTCCCCGCCAACTTCATCCTTTCACCATCACCGCACATTCCACCCGACGCTTTCCCCATCTACCTCCCCAATCTCCATCATAATCATCAAGGAATACAACATCCTCCTTCGCTCGTTCGCAACGACGGACCTCATGCCCCTGGTGCAGGCTACCCAGCAGCGCCGTTTCGTGAAGAGCCTATGTTTCGATGTCCGCAGCAGTATGATGGATTTACGGGTCAACCTGCCGGATATGCATGGCCAGCGCGCCGATAAGGGAGGAGGAGCATCCTTGGCGTGGTCTGGGACTTCGTGAATGATTTAGTCTGGTTTTAGTACGGCGTTGGGCTTGAGTGATGGGCTTCATCTATGTATTCATCTGATACTTATTTTCTTCGAAAATAATGGTACTCTGCGTCCATCGTTGAGTTTCGGTGCTGTCAATGAAGCAGGGCGGGTCATGCATTCCGGCAATGGTAGCAGAACGGATGTGAAAGACACTTGGGATAACTTAACGGTCGTTCCGGACTGCACATATGCGCTAGTCGTCCTAAAATATGCCTCCGTGTCAATTAAAGCCTATATTATCGCGACTCCGCTTTAGTGGCTCTCTAATGGGCGTTAGTAACCATCGCGGCCTCAGCCTGGTAGTTAGTAGTATTTATACCTTTCGCTCGGGTAGGACCTCTACGAGCGTCGCCACCCCAGGTAAATTCCATCCGAATCTTCATCCCAGAACAGTATTGATGGATTTGTTCATGATTTTAGTCAGGATGAAATTCTTGGTCGTGCGTGCGCTGAACGGTCTTCGTTGACTTGCCTGATATCTTGTACACAGAATTGGCTCCTAGCACTTTCGTGCGCTCTCTGGGTATCCGCCTTTTCGGTTGAGATCCCTGATTTCCTCTTCAAACGCGAGCTCGATGCCCTCCCTCAAGGCAATACCACCAAGATGGCCCTGAGTACAATCGGCTTCACCCAAGACAGCATCGCGTCCGAGGTCCACGTTCATAATGCCGGCGAATTCACCAAAACCGCGATAAAGACCTTCTTGGAAGAGGCGAAGAAGCAACCCGGGGAAAAGGAAACATACCTGAACTCAAAATTCCCCGACAAGATCCAAGTATTCTATCACGACACTATGAAGAAGTATCTCTCCATTGATAATCGCCGGTTGTGTATCTTCAAGGAGATTCTGGGGAAAGATGCGAAGATCGATGTTGTGGTGTATACTCTTGCGGATATAAAGACGGTGCTGAAGGGCGAGGCTAACTACAAGAAGCGAGTGTCGACGAAGAACGATGGTGTGACGATTCAAGTGAGAGGGAAGGATAAGTGGACTTGCCCGACACCATAATTTTGCGATCGGCTTTGGTATGTTGAGTACTAGGAGGAGCCGAATCGTATTATTTTTTTTATTCAGTCCAGGAGTACCAGGCTACTTTCAAGACGAGTACCTTGAATGAAAGAAACGTCCCAGCCCCCTTTCGAATCTGGGTACCCCTGAAGTATAAGCGCCGGAGGAGCGCGCATTGATGATGCGATCTTTTTGGTCGTCGAGTCTGCCGCTGCGTTCTCTGCTCGGATTGTTTCTGGGTGACTCGCCGCAGTGCTTTCGCTTCGCCGCCATGGACAGCCTTGCGCAGGAAACTCCTGAAAATCCAAATACTACCGGTACCGGTCAAGAGGCGTATATTTTGCAAATGCCAGGGTATAAGAAGGACGTGGGGCACTAGAGTGAGTACCATCAACGCAAACATTCAAGCCTACACAACCATCGCCATCTTTGCATTTCTTGCGACCAAGACCCAGCAACAACCCGCTCAAACAACCAAGCCTACACCCAAATGCCCTATTACCTCTACTACCCTCCCACCCCGTTTGCGCCATCACCGACTCAAGTGTCGTTTACGTCGAATTCGCCGTACGAATACACAATCAGCTCTTCGACAACGCAATACTTCCCCACTGGCCCTGGACAAATCGTTTATCCGCAACCGTCCTACCAGTTGAATGGGAATGGGATTGGGAACGCCCAGTACCCAGGTCATCAGACAGCTTGGTGGTGGACGCACGGCGGCTTCAAATGGATGCCTGTTTGTGTTTTTCCTTCACTGCCTCTGGACCCGACATCATGACCTTGACGACTTTCCCTGGAAGTCCTTCGTCCACTCCACCGGCGGTACCAACAACATCAAACAACCTATCCCCTCCATCTGACTCAAGCATCGCCAACTGAGCCTCCCACCAGCCCACGCCAACCAATCTCGCCTCCCCCAGATGAGGTCCTTTGGTGACGATGGTGGAATGGTTTCCTCCGGCGTCGAACAACCAGAAGTTGTCAATGCTATGCCCATTTCTGGGTCTGGTCGAGTCCCTTCAGAGCTCCGTCCCAGGGCAACGATATAGTGGCAGCACCGAACAAGGTGAGCAGTTGGTAAAGTCATGGCAGCGCTAGCATTTACGGCGTCCTGAAGACTATGTTGACGATGAGAACCAAGAGAGGGAGAGACCGAGAACTTGCAGCAGCCAAGGCGTTGGAGGAGAATGATGAGAAGGCGAGAGCTAGGGAGGAAGCGCGAATGGAGAAGGAGGAAGAGAGGAAAGAGGGGGAGAGGGAGAGGGATATTGCTAGAGCGGAAAGGGAGCAAATTTCCTCGGAACAAAAGGAAATCATCGAGGCTCTGAAAACCTTGAGTACGTTCTTTGCTGTTCTCCTAATTCACTTAACGTACTGATCCCTTCCTAAGCTGAGACCACTCCGTCAACACAGCCATGGCTAAACAGGCCTCGGAGACGATGGAGAAGGCCCTCCAGCAAAATGCCGATTTCCTCAAGAATTCAATCGAACAAGCAGAACACTGAGTCCATTAAGTCGTACCTTCTTCCTCGTCAGTGATCGCCCCATCCATTGTCCCAACATCGTCAACGTCGTTGCGCGCTCGTCATCGTTGTTGCATCCACGGCATCGTGTAGCGCGTAGTTGGGGTGTTCTCTCATCTCATTTGTCGCTGCCACAGCAGCCTCCCTGCCTGGTCGTCACTGTGTCCCCTTCGCCGCCTCTATATATTGTTGACCCTCATTGTTTTTGCGTCTCTTACGTTTCTCATTCGTCTTTTAATGATTTTTTAATGANTTTTTTGTACCACCGTCACCCGCCATCCCCAAGTTGAATTTAGCCTTTTCTCTGTAACCCATCCCTTAACAAAATATATGCTCTGTTGTCCTCCTCTAACGAGACTCCAATGGGTATGCCCAATGGCTTTAAGCTTCAGAACGCCTAGGAGCCTNAAAACGCAGAAGTGAACCGAAATTGGCGTCTTTTCTGAACCCGATCATTTGAACCTCTGCTGTCAAATCTGTCTCTACTTCCCTTTCCCTTTCCTCACCTCGGACCAGCACATACGCTATAGCTATGACTCGAATCAACTGGAAACTTACCAAAGAGGAGCTGGAAGTGATAGTGTCACTGCTGGCGTCCCAGGCCACACAAAACCCTTCCCTTCAGCCTCTCTATGATTCCGCGGAAAGCTGTTTGCTGGAGCATCTGATTATCCACTCTCCATCAAAACACCCCCATGCTGCTTCAAGTGAGGAGGATGTACATCTCCGTGGCTTGATCACCCCACAAACCACACCCGATCCTGGTTGTGTTCTGTCCTCTAGTTCCGCAAATTCGAGGGCTGGCGCTACAACACTGTCAGGATCGAACGGTTCCGAATCCTTGTGCTTGAGCGTAAAGTCATCCAAAGCGTCGCCTCGCATCTATTCACCATCTTCGACAAACTCAGAAATATCAGTATACCGGTCTTCACACCGGCGCGGTCTGGATAGTTTGGAAGATTTGGAGAACTCACTCCGCCAGGACAATGCTGACGACGACGACGTCAATAGTTTACTTGGTCAAGGCGATGAAGAGTGGCCAGACGCTGGTGAGGTTGATGGTTATGGTGAGGGAGAGGGAGAGGATGGGGAACGGGAACGGGAACGGGATGGGCAATGGGATGGGGTCCTTCATGGGGAATGGGTTGGGGAACGAGATGGGGAATGGGACGGGGAATGGGATGGGGACAGGGGATCCCATGGAGGAAGTGATGACGGGGCGCCTGGTACCGGGAGGGATGGTGAGGAGGAAGAGGAGGAAGACAACGAAGAGGAGGAAGAGGAGTATGGTGAAGAAGATGAACGACCCCGAAAACGCTGTAAAGTCGACGGAGACATTGGAGTGAGGCTACCTGGTGGAACCGAGCCAGTTCCACCAAGGGCAGGTGGGAAATGCCCTCTCGGTAGCAGTGCACCTTGGCGAGGCGCTGAAGCAGCTCTGTCTACCCCCTACTCTGAAGCATCACGAACACTCATTGGCCGCTTAATCGTTGCTGCAGAACAACTTCAACCTCAAGACGCCACGAGCTGGGCATTTTCCATTGCGAACTATCTCCACTCTCCCGAAACTCAATGCCTCAAGGTTCGTCTCTCCAAAGGGACATCAATGGTCTCAGTAGTCAAAGACATTACCAAGCCAAAGACTGAGCGAGCAGGAGAAGAACTCTGCGGCGTACTGAACCTGATGCGTTTAGCTTGTCGGGTTGATTGGTATGTTGTTTTCTCCTGCCTCTCTAGCACACCCATTGATTGGGTTCAGTATATCCAACCAGGACATCAAACAAGGACGACCATCACTTACTGACATCTATGGGAAGGAAGGGCTAGAAAAGTATCTCTCATTGAGAACATTCATTCTATGGGTATCTAAAGGTCGTAAGTATGCTTCGCTTGCTGCTGCGGGTGCGTGGTGCTTGTTACTTTGATTGTCTGCTGCCTACTGATTACACAGAATCCAGGAAGCGTGTATATTCTATGGATGATTGTTGCAACTCATTCTGCAAAACTTGTGTACTCACTAAGCGATCAAGACATCAACCATATCTGTACATTACTCCAATCACCAACTCTAGGTAAGATTTACCAATATTTCTTACTATTATTCCTAATGATTTCTTTGAAATAATTAGATAACAACTTTGGGAGGCTAACCTGCAATGTTATCATCCCCACTCTAGTCAGTCTAGGTCAGCAACATCCCTTGATTATTGAAGATATGTTTGAGGCCAGCAATCTTGTTGATGGTGAAAGTCCTCACCTTGATTGCAATAATCTGGCTTCCACTCAGAAGGTACTTGAACGGCTCCAGTACAAGTGTGTCCATATCTTACTCTATTTGATAACCATGTTCTGATGAGTTGACAATAGCAAATTCCACATTAGGGAGAGGAACCTTGCAGCTTGGGGGGCGTTTCTCCCCTCTTTGGCAGTGAACCGCTCCTTCTCTGCACTCTATGCAAGCACTACACTAGATCCCGATGAAGAAGAGGTTATGCTGGCCCTGGTGGAGGCTCTGGAAGCCCAACAGCAACTTATACGGAAGTTATTATTGCCAAACAACTCTGCCTGCCACATTTTGTATACCAGCTATGACCCCAAGAAGAATTGTCATCTCCAACACATCAACATGGATCTGCCAAACCAGAAATGCCTGACTCAGCAAGAGCGGCAGAATGCTCAGAAGGCTCAGGATGTTCAAAGCCTGCAAACTCTGTCATCATTGGTAAGTAACTGTTCAGTACATGAGACTTCATTGAGACTGACAGATCTCTGGTCTTTAGTTGGCTTCATTCTACAATCAAGGAGAAAAGCCCAAGAAGGCTTATGTTAGAATACCTTCAGGTATTGAAGGGTGAGAAAGCATTGTTCCTCCCTTCTTACTACTTTTCTGAGATTGTGTTAGGAACCTTCCCCTCATGGTTAAATCCCAAGCGGAGGAGCTAGTCTTCCTTCGTGGGTGTCTACCCTCCCATCTCAGGGATAACCTGCTATCAAAGGTTATTACGATCTTTGGGAATCTTAAGGAACGCAACCGCAAGTCTAAAGAAAACGGCCAGTGGACAAGTATTCACTTTGATTTTTATAATCGAAACAGTACCAATGTAGGTGTTCCATTCTTTTACTTGCAATTTTGCTGATCAGTTATAGGGATCTGAGGCTCCTCAAGATATACGCCTGTCTCTTCTTACGAAGGAGGGGAATAAAACAGCCCAACCATCACTTTTTCTTCCTCGCCCTTCAGCGGATATCAAACTATTTCCCAAAGCCTACCAAGACCTGCAGGAGCTGTTTCATGATGTTTTTGAGTCACTACGCTTGCAGGTACAGCCTTTTGTCTCTGCTACTCCAATACCTTAAATGCTAACCCATTATACCAGCTTGAATCTTTATTACCTTTGGAATACAAGATTGAGAAAATGTTTGCTGATATTTTCCCTGGCGTAGACATTTCTCCAGTCTTCCCATTCAGTGGAATTGTGGTCAACTTGAATGTTCAAACACTCATCCATAGAGACTGCAAGGATGTTCTTCTCTGCTTGGTTCTTGCCATTGGGGATTTTGTTGATGGTGACATTTGTTTCAGTGATCCAGGCCTTCGTATTCAACTACGAAATGGGGAGTGGATTGTGTTTGATTCTCAGAGAATGGCACATTTCAACATGCCCTACCTTGGTAAAAGAGCATCATTTGTTCTTCATTCTGACAGGGCAGGGGAACTTTGGGTAAAAAAGAAGGACAGTTAGAAGGAGCACAACAACTTTCTTGCCTAATTGAATGAACATCTTCTGTAGCCATTTATATTCATACCTAGGTGTTATGANTTTTTTATGTGGTTGAGTCTTTGTTTACTTGGAATCCTTAATCAAGACCAATCTTTTCATCTGCGCAATTCATATCTCCATCAGCCAGCACTATCCAGCCGGCCACGATTGCGTAGATGATGCCATTACCTCAACATTTTGACATTTTCATCTGTAGACTGTTGCGCTGTTTCCTTCATTCCTCCATGGAAACTTGACCGAACCCAATGCAACCGGGTTTCCCTGAGAGGTATGTTGTATCCGTAGATACTGTCCGAATGAAAACATACTGACATCATTATTCCAGGCTCTGGGAAGGATTTTTGCGGGGTCAACTCACCAAAATCCGAATATGCGGCAGTCGGGGAAACGGGTCATGAATGTGAGTACACTCCCGGTTTCCTACGTCATCCACGAGCCCTTGACCGAGTTTGCGAAAGGCTTGTGCGTGTTTTCAACATTCTAGGAGAGTCCATCTTCCTGGTGTTCAAACGCCCGATCGGACTTTCACGACGTGTTGAGTGCGGGGAAGCCGATCTAGTGTGAAGGGGGAAACGTTTGGTAAGTGGTTTCCATGGATATTTCAGCCGTGTTACTTGTAACTCACCTTCCCTTCATTTCGGACAGATTCCTCATTTCCTCATCAAAACCACAGTGTATCGCGTTCGCGTATGCTTGATACTGACGGTACGTCATCATATAAATGGTTCTATAAGAGTAATTGCGCTTAATACCGAGTTTCTAGGGTGTAACAACCAAACTCACCTCCACCATCCACGAAAATCTCAGATTCCAGATCAAGTACGAAACGCTGCCCTACGATCGTCATATCCTCGACTTCCCAACCTATCCACCTCTCTCTGACCGAGATTACGAAGCGCTGCCGTCCGTTTTGGAAAATTCGACCGAGAGCCATGTCCTCGCACGGAATTCTTGCAATCGCCGAAAACGGCATACCTAGCGCTGGGGGAGGGTTCTACGATGTACCTGAATGATATTCAGTGAGTGATTTATGCTCGCTTCGATGATTATTTCACTCACAATTCTCAGGTATATCCAGATGAGGTTGGTGGTCGCCGCAAAAACATAGATTCCAAAAGGAGAACGAATCGCCGGGATACGATCGCTATGGTAGGATGCGTGGGCAGCATCAGGCCTGCCGTTTTGGGTAAACTCGACTCGAGTCGCGAGGAACCGTGCCACGGCTAGAATAACGAAATCTTCACGCACCCTCTTGAAAACTCGTTCAGAGGTGCTCCAACCGTTTAGGAACTCGGGGAGATGTTACCTAGGGTTGACGTGAGTCGATTCAGGCCACCTGTATGACGATCTACGCACTGACCATCGCTTTTTCACCCTTGGCCATCTCTCCACAGAAAATCTGGTTCCCTCCATGAAATCTTGATGGAACAATGTCCTGATGGATGTAAGCCGAAGGTAAGCAGTCTACCCATCATTGAGTATTGTTGAAAAAATTCTGACATACCTAATTTAGAAGTTATTCTTGATTCTTTGCGCGACCACCCATAAATCCGCACATAACCACAGAACGCCGAAACGTTGGCCGTATCCAACCATATCCCCACGTTGCCAAATTATCTCGTCACCTACCCCCGAGTTTACGAGAGGCCGCACCGCGTTCTTGACAATCCCTGCAGCACCTACCCCCTCCCGCCGACTGGACGAATCGACTCGATATGGCATGAATCCCTCCAAGAAGACGAACCTAGGTGGTCCCTGAGATCAATGTGAGTGTTATAGACAAGGTTCACTGAATACTCACTGACCTATCTTCGCTTTTTGCATTTCCCCCTCCCAGGGACAGAATCTTTGGTTTCTTCATGAACCCTTGAATGAACGGCTGGACGCTCGTTTCACATACACGGTACGTCACCTATACATCGTTCAATGTCGTTTAACCGAGCCCTGATCCTTGATCACGAAATAAAAGGTACTTACCCTCTCCTCCTACCAACGCACAAATTCTCGAAGAACTCACCGACGCCGAAACGCTGACCTCATGCATCTATACCCTCAAGTTCCTACATCACACACGTATGTCCAGCCGAGTTTACGAAGTCCCACGATGGGATTATGATATTTTCGTGCGTAGGCCATCCAAATCCACCGAAAATCTCGAATTTTTCGATTTACAGGCTTGAACCTTGATTGACCGGCTAGTTTCTTGCTGTCCCCGGAAGGTACGTCGTCTATGCATTGCTCTGTATTGATACGAAAGCCCTGACAGCGATGTGGCGGACGGTACCTTTGTTTCTCCTCCCGATCAAGCACAAAACCTTGAATAACTCGACAACACCGAAAGACTGGACGAATGCA
>JAPEVF010000370.1:18219-44240 GCA_029747585.1 Pleurotus djamor | reverse complement strand
AGCGCTTGTTCCAGGGTGAGCACACCGTTCGTTGTCCTACTGGTAGATTGATGATTTACCACGATGTATTAGAGCTTGGGCTGTGACCCATATACTTATCATTATCTTTCATATGTCTATCGCTCGATAWTTTTTTCGGCTTACACATTCACTCACCATTTCTACTTCCTTTGCTCATCTTTTCTGTAACACCCGTAAGTCAAGGATCGTCGCCTGTGCTCTCACCGTTTATTTGATCTTTATACCTTCATCTTTCCATTGATACATATCTTCACGTTCACTAGGGAAATTCGTCATTGGTAGCTGGAATACATTATTATGTTCGTTTCGGTCTCTTTTCTCTAACGCATTATTCTCTTTCGTTTCCCTCCTGGATGACCATTGTGAATTGCTCAGAGAAAGGACCGGTTTACGATGGTCTGTCTCTTCATTGCACGAAACTCTCGCTGACATCCTTCTGTGAGCCACGACACGATTCGTGTGACGCCCGTTTTCTATGTGGTTGTGGTTTCCCGAAGTAAACCCTAGTACCGGTGTCCTGGATACGTCGCGTTGGTACACCTGGCTACGATTTACCTTCCGAAGAAGTCATTATGGCTCGTCTACCTCGCTGCCACGATAGCCAGTCCATGATCCACCTGACATTCCCCGAGAACCCAAAGGAAGTGACCGCTAGACGTCATGACGAGACACATTATGAAGAGGGCTCGGTAACTCAGTGCAACATGGACAGGATGATAAGATGCAACTCGCCTGCGACAAGCGAAAGCGATAACGGACAAGGTAGCCTCGCCAAGTTCAGTATACCAGTCCTTAGGTTCTTCGCGACGGATTCGCACCGGTCATCTCAATGCTCGCGTCGAACTTACGCGTGATCCTTCAGGACGCTCAGATTGAATGAAGCATTGAAAGTCCAATCAAATGCGGTGGTAATCAAATCAGAAGAAGTCCATACTATACATTATCAAGATTGTTTACAATATTATGGCCGTTTAGGGTTCTTCATTAGGGTATCGATTTCTTCCTGTGTTAGACCGTCGAGCCTCCTGAGCAAGTAGTCCACCTAAATGTCCGAGAGCGTAAGCATTGAACGTTAAACATCCTCAACGCCTGTGGACATTGAACAAGAAAACAATAACCCACCTCAACCTCCTTCGTCAACGGTATTATCCAATTCTCATACAAATGCACCACCCCGTCCACGTCGATTTTCCCGCTCACGTCTCCCTGTTCCTGGGCACCGCTAGCACCGATGAGAGCGGTATCTTCCACGAAATCTTGTGCGTAGGTTTCGGCTTTCTTTTTGAGCCGCAGGAGGAGTTTGCGTTCGACTTCGGGTTTTGTTATTAGGGATTCGAGGGCTTGGCGGTTGGGGTTGAGGATGTGGGGGATGAATGAGGCGGGGTCGGCTTGGAATTTGGATTCTGAGACGAATTTGCCTGTAACGAGTTAAGGGTAAGTGCATGCCGTATGAGGAGGGCGACAACGGCGAGATAAGGAAGCCAACTAACCGTAATGCACCCTCTTACTCATCGACTGCAACACCTCGACATCAATCGTAGCCGCACTTCCGTAATTCCCATCATCTTCGAATTCTGCATCGCCTACGATGCCGTTTGCTCGCTTGACCGCCGCCAACGCGATGGTCGCTCGACGGGTGATACGTGGCACGATGTTGCGGGTGTAGAACGAGAGGATGGTGGGGTTTGCATTTACTTTGTTTGGGTGCAGGATTTTTGGGAATTGGAGAGGGGGGAGGACGGGCTCGGGGAGGTTGGTGGTGAAGGGGTATTCATCAGGGCTAGCAATCACGAAGACGAGTTAGCGAGCAAGTCCTTTGTGAGTGTCCATGTATGGACCTACCTCGTGTATCGCCGTGCTTTGGCTAGGTTCCAGGGACGCATGGTAAGTACATTGGGCCTCCTGGACAATCACACTTTTTTTCAATGCTTACCATGGAAGATTTCCGTTTCCCTCAAGAACCACTCGAGCCAGCTGATATGCCCAAAGTCGTGCAACTCTGTGAAAGCACCGCGTTCATAGATCTTTGGATTGTGGGCAAATTGGGCACGTTCGATCAGTGAAAAGATGATGGTATCCTCCAATCTGTTCAGGACGGAGCGTATGCGGTCGAGGGATAGGGGGTCTCCTCCGAGCATGAAATTTTGGGACTGCATGCTTCGCGGGATTGGGTGGTGGTGGGAACTGTGAAAGAGGTGAGTTTAAGGTATTGAAATATACTTTGTTGTTGGTGACGAGGGTTTTCGCGTACCTTGGACTCGACTGTTTGTTTGTAGTCAGGTTCGAAGGGCCTTTGAGGTGTTTGCTCGCCAACGCCATCTTGGCAGGAAATGATTATTTACGAGTTAGGAGGAGGAGGAGGAGTTAATGAAAAGCGAAGAGAAGGATGAGTTGTGTTTCGCTGGCAGAGAAATGACTCGTTCTTTTATAGTCCTCGCGGTGGACTGATGCAGTTGTGCGTGTACAGTGGAAATAGATACTCAGGCTCATTCGGCAAAACAGGAACCGTAATAAAATCCATTTGGTTGGGCACAAAACGGATCACACAAACGTCTCTGCTGTACACTTGCATTCAAATTGACCATGCAGTTCTCCAACTTACTCGATGATGCGAATACTAAATGCCGTCAATCCCCATTCAAAACAGCAAATTCCGCGTCGCCAAAGCCAGCCACTGCAATGATAATCGCATCGCGTCGAGTCTCGAAGTTGTGTTTTGACCCTGGGCGTAAATTCTAGCTCCTGCTCCCGTCGCTACGGCTCGCTGGGAGAGTTACGTTTGTTGCATGAGGTCCGGAGTGCGTCGGATTACTCCGCGCCGAAACCTTTTCCAGACATCGGCTACAGCTCACGAGAAGTGGGGCATGCACGGACCGCGGAGCATTCTGCTGCGAGTCTACGACAACCCCACGAAAGATCCATTCCGTCTAGCCAACGCAGAGTCCACAGGCTGACAAAACATACGTCAGACGGGCAAGAGAAAGTGGGTTCGCCCCCGTCATGGACCTTCAGAACCTTGTCAGAAGGGAAAGCACAGCCCTACCTATTATTGGCGTCTTGGATCCGCCTTCTGAGGCTCATAGCCGTGTTCCCGAAACCTTTCGGGCGTGAAACCGAACGGAACTAGGAGGTAGGAGCCCCTCCTGATGGGTCCCCTTGGAGTACAGGGGAGAAAGTCGGTCACAGTTGCTTCGTTGGAACCGACATTTGTACGCCATCTTCATCGTGCAGTAGGTATGAAGCCTCTAATTGTAGTGCTCATCAAAAACTTGCTTACTAAACTCTCCAAACGTCAGAGTCTCCGTCAAGCGCTGGTCAACGTCCGGTCCCATGAAAACAGCAAACGTCTCGCGGGATACCCTTCCAGCCTCCAAGTCCAAATCATCGCTTGCTAGTCCAGCTCTCACGCAATGGGGTGTAGCGCGGAGTCTACCACCGGTGGCGAGCTGTAGGGACTCGCCAGTTTGGAACGCCAGACAATCAGGCGGGATAGTGACTTTTGTAAGGTCGCCTCCCCGAGTTTTGATGTATAGACCAGACGAAAGGCATGGAGGAGGGACTGTGGTTACTTCCCCCTTTGAATCTTGACGAAGATACACGGCCTGTCAAGCAATCAAATCAATCCTTTAGCTCCCGATGCGGTTCGGCGAGGGACTTACAGAGCAAAGACCCGTCAAGAGAGAATGATCGCAATGCATTCCACACCAATTGTCGATAGGTTCATCCTCTTCACCTTCTTCATCGACTTTTGCTGTGGGAGGGAAATAATGAAGTAGTCGAGCCTTGTTTGTTTGGGACGAAGATATCAACGCTGGCAACGAAACGGATTGGTCGGAGAGGTGGGACAGGGCTTTAGAATAGATATTCGAAGCAACAAAGGAAAGAGGAGTCAGAAGGGCTTTTACCATGAAGGTGGAGGGGGAAAGAGGGAACACACCGAAAGGTTGACATGCGGCAGCCATTTCAACGCCGACTTTGAAGACGAACCTGTAAGGCAAGGAGTGAGGCTCTCTTCAGTCCACTAAACGAGAGTGAGCACGTACCTTCCGAGGTCTTTGAACGCTTCTTCGAACCCTTCGATGCCTTTCAACCCCGGATCTGGCCCTGAATTCGATGTTTTATGTGTGGAAGGAAGGTTGTAACATTAAGAGAAGAAGGAAAAAGNAGGAAGAAAACGCGAAACACTGTACATACAGATATTGTCGCCGTAATACTCCGGGTACGTCTCTCGCAATGCCGAAGAGACGGTAGGTTTGTCTATTGCTGGGTTGGCGTAGTAAGATCCTTTCAGTAGGTCTTTCCAAATGTGTTTCTTAGCATCTGGATAAGTACTGGAAATTGGGTAAGTACCTGGTTTTCCATTCATAATTTCCTGAGCTCAGCATTAGCATGGTGAAGTACTTATGTAAAAGAGCGTTGAGTAAGAGGGAGAAGAGCTCGAGTACCTTGCCATGAGACCACCCAAAACTAGAACAGAGCATCATCTGCATGATCATCATTATTCGGTGGAGGTTCATCTATCTGGACTCACCTAAATCTACTACCCACATCTACATACCCCTCCTTCACTGAGTCCTCAAGCTGCGCAAAACCATAAGCAAGCTTAAGCAAGCGTTCTCGATAAACCTGATATTCCCCAGGCAAATCTTTCACGATGATGATTCCGAGGGAGGTCGGGTGCGAACCAAATGCTTTCTCTATCCAGCCAAGGCCAAGGATTTAATATTCATAGTGTGAGGATCAACCTGAGAACTCCATGAAATGCACGTACCGATGGATGGTCCCAGCGACAGAGGGTCCGCGATCAAGGCTTGATGAGAGATGATCACGGCGCCTTCGTCAGTGTACGAAATCTGAGTCGTCTGCGGAAGTTTCAACAAATGAGGACGACGTTTCTGATGGCAGTCTTATAGATATATCTCACCGTCATCAGTGATCAGAATGCCTAAAAACTTGAAGAGGAGTCGTTTCGGTTGATGCAGGAAGATTGTGAGACAGCGTAAGGCAAGATTTGTGAGTTTCCCTTCATTGCAATACTTGCCTTCAGATGCTGAAAGGGTGAGCATGTCGTGGGCTGCTTTCGTAGAGCGCGTTCAACGAAGTTCACGAGCTAGCGCGATCCTTGATGCCTAAGATACGTCGGAGCTAGGAGACTCCTAATGAGTCCCTGTTCAAATTCAGACAAACAGGGTCGCGAGAAACACCACCACGGTCACCGAAATCGATCGCCACCTTGAACCACCAACCCAAGTCCCCCCAAGTGCGTCGCCGCGACTCCCCGGTCCTTTTTGCTTGCGCTCATGTCAGCAAACATCTTGTAATCTCCTTCTATCGTCCGGAATCTTCCACCAACAACATTCTGAATCCCATGTGCTCCGTTGTGGCCCTTGAAGCTCGTACTTGCTAGGCACGCGAAGCAGAAGATAACGTCTCTTCGAGCGCATTAGAATTCTGACCTCCTTCGGTTGGAAAGACATACACGCCTTTCTGATATACAAATTCCCAATGCACCCGAGCGATCTACTCCAGAGAAGATCAGCTTGAGCCTTGAACCGACAGTTTCCAAAAACTCGCCCCCAAAGAAATGGTCCTATCTTCGATTGCCAAGGATCTACTGAACTCTTTCAGTAAAACCCCTTCACATGTACACATGCTATCTCCCCCAAACCACACGAAAACTTGAGATTCTTCTCGAGTCTCCACTCCTTTTGTGTGCCTTCTTTCTCGAGCGTGTTATTGCCTCCTTCTTTTCCCATTGGCCCCATTGGTTTGTGATAATAGGTATGACCTCTTGGTTGTTTCTCCAAATATCTCAGCAAAAGTCTTTTGGAATGTTCCGATGGCTCCATTCGAGGAGTTTCCCATGTCCTTGAGATAGTTGGGTTGGCTGGTTATAAGGACGAGGGGTTTCAGTGTATCAGATAGCTCACGCTTACCCATCTTTCTCATCCGTTCTATCCTTCGCTTGTTTGTCACCATGCCTTTCGAAGGACCTTCTCAGCTAAACTACGAGATCGCGGAGAACTATGATGGTGACTACAAGTTCGCGCCTATCGAGGAGGCTGAGGTCTCCCGCGCGATGATCAAACGGTGCGTTTGTATCGTATTGTCCGTTATACGATAAGGTTTAATCTTTTTCTTTCATGATAAATCTTATCGGTTCTAGGTACTTCGATATGATGTACGATCGAGCCGTCTCGGACGTCGTCATTGTCGGTGCTGGAAGTGCAGGCTTGTCCTGTGCATACCACCTCGCAAAGACCCGTCCTGACCTGAAAGTCACCATCGTTGAGGCTAATGTCGCCCCCGGTGGAGGTGCCTGGCTCGGTGGGCAGTTGATGACTCCCATGGTATGCCCTCCTTATTTATTCACTGTCAATATAGCCATACTTAGAGGATACTACTAGGTCGTCAGAAAACCCGCCGATCTCTTCCTCAAAGAAGTCGGTGTCCCATTCGAAGACGAAGGCGCCTTCGTTGTGGTCAAACACGCCGCTCTCTTCACTTCCACCCTCCTGTCCCGCGTCCTCGCCATGGACAACGTTGTCATGGTGAACGCGACAGCCGTAGAGGATCTTATCATCCGAACAGACTACCAAGGCAAACAACGAGTCGGTGGTGTCGTCACGAACTGGACTTTGGTTGCCCTGAACCACGATACGCAATCGTGCATGGACCCCAACACTATCACCGCTCCCGTCATTGTATCTGCCACAGGGCATGACGGTCCTATGGGTGCGTTCTCGGCGAAGCGTCTCGTCAGCGCTGGGCTGCTCAGAGAGCTGGGAAATATGAGGGGGTTGGACATGAACCGTGCTGAACCTGCTATTGTAAACAACACACGTGAAGTCGCCCCCGGGTTGATTATGACGGGTTTGTGTTCTTTGTGTGATACACCTATGACCTCATACTCACATCGTGCTTTCCTTTGTCCTTCTCAGGCATGGAGCTCTCTGAGCACGATGGATGTAACCGCATGGGACCAACCTTCGGTGCTATGATGGCCAGTGGTGTCAAGGCTGCCAAAGAGGCTATTCGCATTTTGGACACGCACAAAGTTGTCAAGGGAAAAGTTGTTGCATGATTCAAATCGGCAAACTCAAGGTAGCTAGCGAAGCCTAGTTTGCAAAAATTCTGATACATTCCTCTAACTCCAATGATGAACATACATCCAAGTTCCAAGTCTGCGTGTAATTAGCTCGATATCCCTCCTCGATTGCGCTTTAAGGACCCGGAGATACGTTCCCCCGGAATGCTGTGCTATCGGGCTAACGACCCTAGTTTACTGCTTGATTGCTAGACTGCTCGTTCAAAGAAGTATCTGAGGCGCTCCACAAACTGGCGGATTCAAGAAGGATATAAGCATAACTTTGATATAGTTACAGAAAATAATGTACATTCAACGTCGACTTCGACGACGCGGGAGAGAACGGTGCGACTTTGTTACCTATTAGGCAACGGCGGTCAAAGTAAACCCCTTATACCCGTTCTTCGCACTATCCTGACACATATCATGATACAACGGCAACCCTCCAGTGAAGAAAAGAATTTCCTTCTTCTTACCGGGAATATTCACGCCCATGTACCAGGAATTCGCCTTCGACCAAAGGCCGCCAGCAGCGAGCTGGTGGACGAAGCCTGTGTAGCCTTCCTCAGGGGCAGTCTGAGCGTTGATGCGTGTTAGTCCGTTGGCTCTCATGTGCTCGACACATTCGACGATCCAAGATCCTTGGACCTCCTGTAAAGTCAAGTGCGAGATCAACAACTCCGTAATGACATCTCGGAGGAGTTGAAATACGTACGGCGCAAGTGGGTCCGTTACAAAGGGGAGTAGGTCCCTGAGGACCATAAACCCAAAACATGTTGGGGAAATTCTCCGTTGTCATACCCAGGTACGTCTTGACCCCATCTGCCCATTTATCCGTGATCCTCCTGCCGTCGATACCACGAATGTCGATGTCGGTGATGGCGCCGGTCACCGCGTTGAAGCCAGTAGCGAGAACGAGGATGTCGAGTTCGTGTTCCGTGCCGTCTTGCATCTTGATGCCTTTGGGAGTGACCTCGGCGATGTTGTTTTCGTTCAGATCAACTAGAGTTACGTTTGGTTGGTTGTAGACTTCGTAATAGGTCTACATGGCATTTAGCGACCAAGGTAAGAATAAACGGTAGAAAGACATACGGATTCTAACGAAGGCCTCTTGACACCAAATGGATGTGGAGCCTTGGTAGGGGCCAACTTCTCCTGAAGGATAGGGTCGTTAATCCGAGCTCGAACTTTGTCTCTCCAGAACTCGTAGATGATGTCGTTGGATGCTTGGTCGGCATAAAGACCAAGATAATTCGCAAGCCAGATGCGGAAACCACCTTGAGCCCAGAGTTCTTCAAAGAGAAGACGTCGTTCTTCAGGAGTCACGGATGCGAGGTCCTGCAGGTTGAAGGTAAACTCGAGGCCCCCAAACGTCTGATCGCGCCGCTTGTAGATGATGGGGTACAACTGCTCCTTCTTCAAACGCTCAGCCTCGTCCTCTAGCTCACGTTGTACCATGGGCAAGGCAAAGTTGGGCGTGCGCTGGAAAACGGTAAGGTGTCCGACCTCGGATGCGGTTTCTTGGATGACCTGGACGCCGCTAGCGCCAGTTCCCAGAACACCGACACGCTTTCCTTTGACATCGACTTTCTCCTTCGGCCACCGCGCAGTATGATGCTTAATGCCTTTGAAAGTGTCGAGGCCGGGTATGAAGGGAGTGAAGGGGGACGTTAAGGCACCAACGCAAAGGGATAGGTAGCGAGGGTAGAACTTGGCACCAGATTCGGTGGTTACATCCCAGCGGTCAGTTTGCGCATTGAAGTGTGCGGAGACGACGCGGGTGTTGAACTGTACGTCGCGGCTGATGTCGAGCTTGCCATCGACGTAGGCGAAGTAGGATTGCAACTCCTCCCATCCAGGGAAACGTTGCTTCCACTCCCAGCCTTTCCAGAGGTCCTCCATGGTGTAGGCGTAGATGGGGGTGTCCGAGTCGACGCGAGCACCAGGATAACGGTTCCAATGCCAGGTCCCGCCGAGACCGTCACCGGCTTCGACAGCCTTGACATTGTAACCTCGTTTGCGAAATTGATAGAGTTGATATACACCGGCGAAACCGGCGCCAACGATGAGGACGTCGAGCTGGTTAGAGGGGGGAGTACTGGTTGTGTTGGCTGGGGTCATTTCGATGCCTGCTTGGTTGAAAGACACCAAAACATGTCGATTTTAAACATACAGTCGTATTGTGGGAAATTGACGTTGAGTTCATACTGGGAACTGGGTGGATCCGAGCTAGTATATGGTCCGTGAAGCTTGAAAGACAGTTAGTGCGATACAAGTGGTCATAACCCTGCGCAACGTACCCACTTTCTACAGCCATATTTGTTGAGATTGCTTAATCTAGAAGCCCCAAAGGTTTATTCCGACTGTCGATGGTAGACCATGAATCGCTACGGGTCCGATAGAAGTCAGCATCCCTGTCGAGAGGGTCTTCAGAAATCTGTAGAGAAGCGTTTAGAGCCCTATGGTTCAGGTAAGCGTTACCCTTGGCTGATGATAGGCAATCCAGGATATACCGGAATCATTTAGAGGCGTTGTAGTGGCAGTTTAGACAGGCCAGCACGATATACCGTCGGGAAAACTAGATTCTAGGCCTGTCGGTATCTACCTGGTTTGTGAAAGATTGTGTAACCCGCCACTGAGCACTGAGACTAACGTTTAGAATGAGTCGATTTTCGATTGGAATGTATTGACAAGCAGTCCTGCGGAGGCATTAAGATAAAGTTGCGGTTGTAAGCGGGGATGCTTGGTATGTTGCATAGAGCGTGTAGAAGATACGCCATCGAATACGGCGCCAGAGTCTATCGAGAGGTCATCACAGAGTGCCAGATTAGGGCGAGTACCAGAAAGGATTTCGATAGGTGAGCGTTCGTGACTACAGAATGAACGAAGATGACTCAAGCATCAATGCTTCCCGCGAGAAGTGAATAGTCAGGAACTTGACGGTAATCGTCACTTCTTGGAGTGGTTGGGTGCAGTTTAGATCCCGAGTCAAGTACTAAAGTCCGGAACTTTTATGATAAGCCACTGCTAATCAGATAAGTAGTAGTGGGACTCACTGATTTCGTCTTCATGCATCCCTGAAGGGGGTCATCTGGATATGACTCCATGTCCATGTCATTCTTGCATAGACCAATCGAACGGGCCCTTGCGACTAGAGGGAATTGTTGACTGAGCAAGTTCAAGTTCGGAATTGTTCAGAACTTAGGATCCTAAGAGCAAGATGCACAGTACAGGATTGTCAAGCCCGAGTAAAGCCCACGATACAATGGGCGCTTGTGGTCGGAGAACACAAAACGTGAATGCAAACCAATGGGCCGAGAAATGCCTACATCCGTTGAGAGCCCTCGTGAAGCGGCGCAGGCCCTCATGCAGCGCAAGGACAGAATAGAAGCCGAAATAAAATCGCAGCACGCAATTCTTCAGGCGAACGGAGTCACATTGCAAAGCCCCCTTGTCGACGCGGATGGTTTCCCCCGAGCAGATATCGATATATGGGCTGTTCGAACGGCCAGAGTGCGAATCATCGAGCTGAGAAACGATCTGGCAGCAATAACGAATGAAATCGGGAAGGCCTTGGAGAATGTTTTTGCTGCTGGTACGAAGGAAGAAGGGTCGAAGGAGAAGGTTGTGGTTGAGGCGCCTTTCGCGAGAGTCGACAGTGTGGCACCAGATAGTCCTGCTGCAGAAGCGGTGAGCTGAATGATCAGTTGCATCGATTCTTGACAATGTAGCGGTATGCTATTAGGGTATGCTCAAGGAGGACCTCATCGTCAAGTTCGGCGACCTCACCAGGACTGCTTTGACGTCATCATCACTTCAACCATTGGCAGCAGTCGTTGCCACCAACGAGAATGTATGTTCCCTCGCATCCATCAATGAGCTCGTATTGACCATTTATCCAGAAGAGGATATTTATACGCGTCTTGCGAGGCGGTCAAACTATGGTGCTCAACTTGACTCCTAGACAAGGATGGGGCGGCAGAGGGATGTTAGGGTAAGCCCACAACCACGTTCACGGTTCTATCATTGGAGTTGATCAAACCGTTTGTAGATGCCACATAGTACCATGTAATTGAGAAATCCGAAGGAAAGCAACATACATTGTAACATACATTTACTTGACAAATATGATCCATTACTTTACAACTTGACCTTGACAGACGGGTGTTCGTGGAACACCATCGAAAAGTCAGAGGACGCACGGTCCGCACCTGCGCTCCGGGTTTGTGCCAGATCAACAAGAGCCTTAGTCAAGCCGCCTTCAACGATCCAACGTCTGAACACCTCGACATCAATGTCTTTGGACTCGTCGTTGGCTGAGGTAGACCAGATGCTGTGTTCCAACAGGAAGAGACCTGAAGCAACGTGACCGATGACGAACAATCCCGCGCGAGGCATGAACGGTGAGATTGGCTGTGTATACGCAACCGCTACATCGTCTAGAGCCTTTAGAAGGATGTCCAATGGTTCCTTGAGTCCGGCTTTCAGAGTTGATGGGCACGATGCGATGATCTTGCGACCCCACTAATTAATACTAGGTCAGAATAAAATCAACGGCGGGCTTGTAGGGAAGACTAACGTTTACGAAGGATGCAACAGCGGAGGGCTCGCGGGTAGCGCGAACCACATCTAAGGCAAGGACGTTGATGGTGCCCTCCCAGATCCTAGGGATTCACAAATGAGTCGGACTACAGGAACCGATAAGCTAAAATCTCACTTCTCGACCAACGCATCACGTATGGCACGGCCGAAGCCATTCTCTTCCATGTATCCGGCGCCGCCAAGGCATGCCATCGCGTTCTCCATTGCCGTAGGAGCCAGGTCAGCTACAAAGGCTTTTGCTGTGGGGGTGATTATATGAAGGATGCTGAGATCGTCTTGAGTAGCGGTACCGCATTCGGACTTTCCCAGAAGCCTAACCGCTCCAAACGAGAGATGAGCCAGCGCACGGTAAACGAGGTTGATGGAGGCCAATCCAGAGACGTGAAGGGGATTGTCTTGAAGTAAAACCTTGCCTTGGCGGATCGCACGAACTCGAGCATATGCCGTAGCAATCGAAAGACATTTGCGCAAGCTGCCTACGGTACCAACGGCTGAGTAGAGACGCGTGATATTGAGGACAGGGGTGATCAACTTGACGCCTTGGTTTTGTTTACCGATGAGGTAGGCTTCCGTCGATTCAAGAGACAGCTCAGCGGTGGGTACGGGGATGGTGCCGATTTTGTTCTTGAGGCGATGGACGAAAATGCCGTTGCTGGTGGCAGAGGGCTTAGGGTCAGAGGGGGAGCGAACGAGCGGAAGACCAAGGGGGACAAGGAAGAGAGATAATCCCCTTGAACCGGCTTCCAAAGAACCAGTGCGAGCCAATACGACAGCAATGTCACTGTCAGTGGCACTGGAGAACCACTTAAACCCATCTAGGCGATACACAGGGCCGAATTCATTGTCACTTCCCGTAGCGGCAGCGATTGTCTCTGTCAAAGAGACATCTGAGCCTCCAGGACGCTATACGCCAGCCAATTAGGAACTATGCCCTTATCAATCTGAGAGGAACCATACCTCTGTCATCCACTGTCCAGCGGTAAATGCAACCGTAGGGTCACGGCTATTGTTCAGTTAGCGGCGGGTGTAAATTGGCATTCAAGCAAACAAACCTTATGAGTTTAGGCAGGAGGTACTTCTTCATGGCATGTGATCCGGTTAACTCCATCACTAGTAGAGCTCAATCAACGCTTGCTAAGTACAAATGGACAGAGAATATTGACGTACCACGGGCAGAACCATCGGTCATGCTCAGCGGACAAAATACCTAATAGTATCGAGCAGTGAATGCTAGGAATGATATAGGCCAATGCAATAGGTGGACGAACCATGTGTGATTCACCAGTCATAAGCATGACTTTGGCGAAGCCATAAGAACGGCTATGTTCGCCATACCTGCGTTCGTAGAATATTCCAGGCATCCCTTCCTTCTGTGCGATAGCCTTGAGTCCTCGCCATCCTTCACTAGTTTGTAGGTCATCGATTCTGCGACCCCATTGATCGTACTGCACTAAATTGGGTGGCGTGACCTTCGCACCCATGTCTCGGATGGCTAGATCATAAATGGTCAATCGTCCGGCTATGATGGATCAAAGATCCGGACTGCGCTCTCACAGGTAAGAACCTCGTCTCCGAACCTAACGAGGTCTTTGTCGATCTCTGCGAATGCACTGCATGGCGTTATTTAGGCTCTCGAAGTTTGTATGATTGACACCAGTACGCACGTCGTCGGCAGCGTCCTTTTCAGGATGGATCGCATCACTGGGTCGGAGGTATAGACATTGGCCTCCGTATACGGAGCCTGAGGGGTATTTCAATCATGAAAGTCCGGTACGTAGCAGCAGTGAACCTCACTATTTGGAATCCTTGCTCGATGCGCATAGTTGAAGTTGAATTTGAGAAGTCGGTAAGTAGTGTTCAAGAGGCAGGAGGTGATAAAGGAGCGAATGGTCGGCTTTTTAGCGATGCGCTAGTTTCATGGAGATGCACATGTCCGGGTTCCTAGGGTATTCGAATTCCGTGCCCGACGCCGAAGACAAGACATGTTGTGTCGTGGAGGAGAGGAGTCTGGGCGTCTAAAATCTGGGGTATTCCTAAAATCACAGGTTCAGTTGTGGCGTTCGGTCACCTGGGCTTCTCGGAATGGCAGCTTGTCTTCGTTTTACTCGTCGCGTAGGTTCACTATGTCTGGTTTCTGTGTACAGGCTACGACTCACCTCTCGTAGGTGTGGAAGTCTTTTATAGACCACAAAGGTAGAGTCTCCGACGCTACGAAATCCAGGTTTTGTGCTCATGAACACTTTTCCTGTAGGACACGACTCGACATGTTTCCCTAACGTTGGTGATTTCGCGATGAATACGTTAGGGATTTGATATATGTTGATCATGCTGTAGCTTGTGGTCGAACGTGCAGTTCCGGGTACAGTTGAATGCTCACTCAAGATAGAGCCCTACAACAGTACGCGTTTTATGTCCGACTGCACTGGTTTCATCTCAACGGAACGTGTACAGTAAACAGAGTCGGAGTAAGTACGCAGAGTACGCCGTTATAATCGGAATGCTTATCGGTGTTGCCCGCTAGACTGTCCATGGAGGACTAATCATGTCACTGACTGACACACTCGGCTCTCTCGTTGTCGCAAGCAAAGGCCACTTTATGACAGGCGTTTCAACTGATATCAACGCGTCGTTCGTGAAACCAGCAGGGAAACCCGGCGATATCCTGTTCATGAAGGCGTCGTTGATTGGTATGGGTACGTAACCTCCGTACACATCTCTGGCCTGTTTATCACGATTTCCTCCAGGAAAATCCCTTGCCTACACCAGGGTTGAGTTCACGAACACAAAGGGGGACCTAGTAGCCTATGGAAGTAAGCCACGGTATGTCTCCCTAGTACAGTTTACTCACCTTGTGACCCAGGCCACACCAAGTACGTCGGCAAGTCGTCCTCACATGCGGTAAGCTCGTTTGCAAATCTACGAACGCTTTTCACTTACGGGACGGTAGAAAAATGTGGTCCTCTCGGAAGATGGTGAGAAGGTTGTTCATGGTGAGGATCTCGACGCGTAGATTGCTCGTGTATGTCGTATGTGTGTAAAATGAAAACACCTGTGTTTTTTTCTCGAATGGTCCCCGGCTTTACACCGAGTCTTGACGCCGGAAAGGTGACAGACGCTCGTTGCCTTCCCCCCACACCTCTGCGCCCTAATGACCTCCAAAGAAGCCGTATTTCCTTCGAGTCGGAATGCTGAGCACGACGATTCCGAGCCGCTTTTACGCAGAGCTCTCCCCAGCTTAAAGCCAGTTTCTCAACTTGACATGTCCGTCTGTTCTCGTGGCTGACTGGAGGAATAGAACACGGCCAGCGCCCCCGGAAATACTCGCACCGACACCTCGTCGCCATCTACTGGAGAGCTCAGAGAGCCAACATTGGCTACGAACACCTCCATTGTCCCCATCGTCGTCCAGAGGCGTGTCGCCAGTATCGCAATTCAGTTCGACCGGAAGAGAGCGCAAACGCACACGGACGAGTTCATACTACTCAAATCGACCATCCAGCGCCAGCCTTCGCTCCCTCTTTGATGCAGATCGTCGGCCTGACTCAAGAATAAGCAATGGAACGGCTGTTCAGGGAAAGATTGACAACGAAACTGGCATGGGGAAGCAGTGGATCCGGTGGATGCACAAACACAACATGAGGGATTGGATTGTCCCAATATTGATCGCGTCTGTCACTCTAATAAAGTGGTGTATAGGACTGGGATCTTATTCCGGTGTGTTCCAAACCATAGGCTTCACACACGATCGTTTCTGACTATGCGTATTAGGTGCCGCTACCCCTCCCATGTTCGGCGACTATGAAGCCCAAAGGCACTGGATGGAACTTACGATACATCTTCCTACCAACCAATGGTACACCTATGACTTGGAGTACTGGGGACTTGACTATCCTCCGCTTACTGCATACGTCTCATACTTGTGTGGTCTCGTGTACGTTTTCTTCCATCTCTCTCTTGAATCATCATGCTGAAATCGTAGCTCCTCCATGAAGTGGCTCGTGGCTGGATCCCTCTTGGTTTGCTCTCGACAAGTCGCGTGGTATCGAGACGTCTGGGAGTAAAGTGTACATGCGAGCGACCGTTGTTGCACTGGACTTGCTGATATACGTGCCCGCTTTGCTTATGTTCGTACGTGAATGGCAGGGAACCCGATCACGCCGAACCCAGGTCAGTGCATGTGTTGTTGTCGGCCACCTGTCTCTCACCCAGATACGCAGAATCTATCATTACTCACACTCTTTTTCCAACCTGCCCTCCTTCTCATCGATTTCGGCCACTTTCAATATAACTCAGTGATGTTAGGTATGTGTATAGCTGTGTTCTTTGGCGACTTGAAGACCTTACGTCGATATGAAGGCTTGACTATAATGTCGATGAACTTTTTCGCTCGGGGCCAGGATCTCATGGGTGCATTCTGCTTCGTGATGAGCCTTGGCTTCAAACAAATGGCATTATACTATGCCCCTGCGATCGGAACCTACCTTCTCAGCAAGTGCATTTTCCTCGACACCGTCCAAGGGTACGGAGTTGTATTCCTGCCCCTCCTCGCCCACGACTGACTTCGTTTCCCTAGTTCACGCCTGTTTATCCGTCTGGCCGTCGTAACTGTAGCCTCCTTCATCCTGCTGTTCCTCCCGTTCCTCCCGCCGTTTTCCTCCCTTGATGGTTTCCTCCAGTCTATCCGGCGCATTTTCCCATTCGCCCGCGGTCTATTCGAGGATAAAGTCGCCAACTTCTGGTGTGCATCTAACGTTGTCTTCAAATGGAAGCGTTGGGCGGCAGCTGGTGCTCTCATCAAATTATCGACGGTACTCACCCTTCTTGGGTTCCTTCCCGCCGTGTTCGTCCTCATTCGCACGGCAATACGGTCTCGATCCCAAGACGCTGTGCAATCCAAGCATACCCCAATGCTTCCCCTTCTGCCATACGCTCTCCTCACCTCGTCCATGTCTTTCTTCTTGTTTTCATTCCAAGTTCACGAGAAAACGATTTTGCTGCCGTTGATGCCTTTGACGCTCTTGCTCTGTGGTGCACCCACCGGTTCTGCCATGTTTTCTTGGGGGGTCCTTGCTAACAATGTTGCTATGTTCAGGTATGATTCGACCTCGTACCTAATCCTCTCATCCTGATCAATGAATATTCTTAGTATGTGGCCCCTTTTGAAGCGCGACGGGTTAGGTCTACAATATTTGACCGTCATGATTCTTTGGAATCGTCTCATTGGTTATGATCCTCGCCGTCTACCTGCTGGGGCCCTCATCAAATTCTTATCGCTGGTATGTGAACTATCTAATCACGATCTTCCTTGACGTTAAGCCTTGTAACTGCAGAGTGTCTATGCCGCAGCTACATCGCTTCACCTCGCAGAATGTGTTGTCTCTCCTCCGTCCAAATACCCAGACATATTCCCCGTTCTGAACGTGCTTATTAGCACTCCCGTATTCGTCTTGGTGTGGCTCTGGAGTATCAAGAGTAGCATTGAGGTTAGCTGGGCTCTGGGAGGCATTGGCCCGACCAAGAAGGCATCCTCCACGACGCACAATGGTCATGCTGCGGTTATCGAGGAAGATGCAGCCAAGGAGCCCCTACCAGATGTGGCTCGACGGTTGACGACGATCAACCTAGGACTCTCGGAGGTCACAAGGCGGCGTGCCGCTAGCTCAGTTGGTAGTTCTGGAAGACCGAGGACCGCAGGCTCGGGGACGTGATGATGCGTCTATATGCATCTGTGTTACAGTAGTAATTTATTCGGATGATGTGTTTTGCTTGAGGACTCGCTCCCTGCGATCGTATGTATTTGCAGCCTACATTTGAGAGGCATTCGTGCATGAGCACTGAATATTAAGGACTCGGGAAATCATAAATAGATTAGCCCCTGCGCTAGGGGACGGATTACATATCTTTTAGACACCACCACCACTCTTCTCAACAGGTATCCGTCTTCGTTCCTGCTTGGCTTTCGTGATAATAGGACGGAAGGAGACCTCCTTCAACCCGCCACATATCTAGCCAAGATCGTCAGAATGCGTCAGATGTGGCTGACCAAGGAATACCTACCTCCACGAAGGAATCAAAGTCCAACGATAACTGGTCTTCGAAACCAGCTTCCTCCAAGACATAGTTGAACTCCTTCTTCGACACGTTCTCGTAGCCTGGAACAGATTTCAACGCCTCGATAACTTCATCTCGCCTCACACTTCCTTCAGCGGAGGCGGCATCAGTGGACGACTTGGATTCAAAGGCGGCCTTCAGGAGCTCTATCTCTCCAGGGACGAATAACGCGCGACTGTAGACGGGCCCAACGCTCTGCAGAGTTGAACCGAAGTCCAATGAACCTTCATCACCACCATATCCAGCGAGTTTCCACACCCATCCTTCGGCGTTACCAAACCACGTACCCTTCCTCATCAATTCCTTCGTATTTTGCACGAGTGTGTCCGCTTCGGCACTGGTGAGTCCCATAGTCTCAAAGTATCGGATTGAACGTTCAATTTCTTGGAGTTTACGCTGGGACGACCAATGAAGTTCATCTGACATGATGTCGACGACGCGTGGGAGGGCAGACAGGGCAGCCCGAACATTGAGGAAAGACAAGCGGGTACGACGGGCTAGCACGTCGACGGCTGTCTGTGCGTATTCGTGGCGAACAGCGTATCGAACCTCTGCTTCGATGACTACAAGGGTATGAGAAGACGAGCTCAAAGTGAAAGGCAAGCGTAGTCTTACAAGGGTACTGAGCGTGAAGACGAATACCGTGGAGGGGCCAGTTGACACCAGTTGGGGCAGCGAGAGATAGAACGGTCCAAGCGCGATCACCATAGTTATCCGAGAGGTGTTTTGCGACTTCCGTTTCCAGGCCATACTAAAGTACGTTGAATGCAACGCTCGTGAACCAAATGGGAGAGACTTACCCTTTGGATCAAACCAATGAACATGTTCCTACTCCATCCGTCACTTCCAACTAACCTCAAGCTCTCAGTAACACAACCGCTCCTAACCCTACCCTCTAACGCAAACTCCTTGACGGCACGATCGATAGTTTCCTCTGCCATTTCGCGATAGGTAGTCCATTTCCCTCCAGCAATTGTGAGCAGTCCACTTTCGCTAACGTATATCATGTGGTTTCTAACCAGACCCTCCGTGCTACTAGCTTCAGGATTACGGACCAGGGGACGAAGTCCACTCCAAGCACTCAGAACATCGCCACGACGAACTTTGATATCAGGTGAGAGGTATCGACGGACTTCGTCCAAGACCCAACGGATTTCTTCCTCTTGAGCACGAGGCTCCCGAGTCACTGTTGCTGGGGAATCAGTGGTACCTGCAATTGTGTTGCCTTGCCAGGGTAGGAAGAAAATTACGCGTCCATCAGAGGTGGAAGGATCGAGTAAACCCATTTTACGAGGTGAGTAATAATTCGGGAGCGTGATGTGAATACCGGAGGAAGGTTGTACTATAGGCTTATGAGCGGGATTATCCAGAGAAAGGAGTGTGTCTGTGAATGGTCCCGTTGCGTTGATGATGCCCTACACAGACAGATTGAGATACCCGGAAWGACTACGCTAGGAGTTTGCATACCTTTGCCCGAATGTTCCATTCTTCGCCAGTGAGGTTGTCCTTCAGCTTTGCGCCGCTTATTTTGCCGTTGTCARATTTGTGGAGTTCCGTCACTTCGCAGTAGTTGGCAGCAGTTGCACCCGCCTTCACCGCACTCATAATGAGAGCCATGTTCATCCGGGAGTCGTTGTGTTGACCRTCATAGTAAACCAATGCGCCKACAAGSCCTTCGCTCTTGAGCATAGGGAAAGTTTCGAGTGCTTTGCCTTTGCTCATGAGRTATGATGTTTCCATGTTCTCCTTCCCRGCCAGTATGTCGTACATCTTGCATCCGGCGAGATAATAGGGCACCTGCCAGTATCTAGAGCTTGATTAGCCCATTATCCGAGGTGAACAATATCGACCAACTTATAAATGGGCAGCATAATTGGCAGCATCGCAGAGAGATAGGGTGCCGTTTGTAGGAATATGCGCCGTTCATGGAGGGCCTCTCGTACAAGCTTGTATTGCTCATAATCAAGTTCCATGACCGCTTTCTGYAGATATCGAACACCTCCATGAACGAGCTTCGTRGACTTTGAAGAGGTCCCTTCATTTGCGAAGTGGGTCAGTTGGATCTGCRCGAATYCTCAACCTCGACGCACCTGCGCTAAAATCATCCCTCTCCACCAAAGCTACCTTCAAACCYCTGCTAGCGGCGTCGACCGCACATCCAGCACCAGTCGCACCACCGCCGACGATAAGGAGGTCAAATTCTTCCTCTTCTGCTTGACTTGCCCCCTTCTTCGGAACGGTCGCTTTTAGGYTTTGGAGCATCTGCTCTCTGGATGGCGGCGTCCATGGCGGGGGTGGTCTACGAGTTTCCTTGCTCGGTAGGGGATAACTTGGTCCAGAATTGAGATACCAATAGCCACCGCCCGCACCGAGCACGGTGCCCCCAGTGACGGCGTAGAGAGTCCGTTTTGAGAGGAGAGCCTTGACGAAGGCCATGGTTTGAGGTCAAGTTCCGACCTTTGGAGTAGGCCGTAGATATAATGGGTATCCATTCATCGGCTGGGTGGTTTCATGCATTTTCGGATTTCGACCACGGTCCGGTTGGAGACCAAGCGAAAACTATGTCTCTGACATAGCGCTAAAATAATCGCATTGGATGGTCTCGCGCACGTTCATTCCTTACACGCCCTCAGACCTATCGGCGTAACTACTCAAACGTTCTACTACAAAGATAACTGCTATGGCAGACCCCAGATAATCCTCAAAACAGTGAATGTGGAAAAATTCACCTGCAATTCACAGACTCCAAGTCAGAAACAATGAATCATATGCCCGGCCCGGCCGGCCCACCTCTGTTCAACTACAGAGGCCATCCAAGTTTCTCTCCGAAATTCCAATGGATCGCTTTCACCGACGTGTATTCATCGAGAGCATACTTTCCTAGCTCTCTTCCTGCAATCTAGAATTGAACATCAAAGCCTAAGACCGAGGAGACCGGGAAACTCACCGATGCCAGATTGCTTGACACCCCCAAATGGCACGTTGTTATTCAGAAATATATATTCGTTCACCCAAACCTGTTTGCATTATCAGTCATGAAGGCGATGGTTCTATGAAACWCTCTCACCGTTCCGGCTTCAAGAGCAGAGGATACCCGCATGCATTGGCTTGCATCGCCTTTTTTACAGAGGTCAGAACGGCACTGGTCACTTCATGCGGAAAGGAAATACTCGAGTGCAAGCCYGCTCCAAGACCGTACGTGGAGTTGTTCGCTAGGGAAATGGCCTCTTCCTCCGTTTTGAAGGACGCAACGCACAACACAGGTCCAAAGATCTACGTTCCCTCATGTAAGTGGGCAAGTCTGTCGAGTTAACTTCGAAGATGAAAGAGCTACCTCCTCTTGTACCTCATAGATAACATGTGAGTAAGCCACCGCGCTCTGATAATTGCTCTACAATGAACTCACAATCTTCATTTCGGGCGTAACATCCGTGAAAACTAGAGGGGGGCACATACATCAATGCCGGATGGCGATTTGAAATATTGAATCTCACTGGTCGGTTCAATATAGAAACCTTTGCCTTGCCTTTTGTGACCTCCAAGAACGATCCTTGCACCTGCCCTTGTGCCTTCTTCAATGTAATTCCAGACGCGATCGAACTGTGTCTGCGAGATCTAGATCACCAGTCAGAGCAAGATAACCTTCTGCCTTGTGGACGAACTTGCATACCAACGGTCCGCCAGCCGAATCACTATTGAACCCATCACCGATGACGAAGGTCTTCACATTGGYAATAAGCTTCTCCATGAAGACATCGAAGATGGTATCCTGGATGTAAAGCCGAGAACCSGCTATGCAATCTTGTCCAGCATTAAAGCACATCCCCAACGCAGYCCACCTCGCCGCTAAAGGGTGTTTCAGCGAATATCTGATCAGTTTTGGAGGATGAAAACTGGGCATGGCACACCTTGCTCCMAGTCGGCTGATTCGAAKATAAGGTGRGGTGACTTCCCGCCGAGTTCCAAAGAAACCTAAYAGTAAGTAACGTAACTAAATGCGACCAGAGGATAGGTTGGATAACTCGCCTTCTTTATATTCCCTTTCGCAGCTTCTAATATTTTCCTCCCCGTCGTGGCAGATCCCGTGAACGCAACCTTATCGACGTCATGGTGGGCTGATAGTGCGGCTCCGCCTACTGGTCCCAGAGACGGAACGGTGTTGATCACGCCTGGAGGGAACCTGAAATGGACAGCCAAGCTATAATTTGGAATGCTTCACCAAATCCAGCGTACTGACCCTGCTTCCTGAACGAGTTCGCAGAGTTTCTAGGTAAGTCAACAGCAGGTCATCAATATCGTTGATCACTGGATAATGGAGTTTGACGGACTAGCGCGGTCAATGGTGTCAACTCTGAAGGCTTCATCACGATTGTGCACCCGCATGCAAGAGCTGGAGCGACTTTCCATGCCCTAGAAAGCGACGCGGAAGTCAATTTTTAAATCGACAATGTAGTCGGCATAAACTGAACTGTACCACATGTTGATAGGATAGTTCCATGGAATGCTTGGAAACTTAAGACGTTTGTTCAATCAATGTTAAAACCACTGCATCACGTACATTTGCCCACAGACTCCAATGGGTTCGTGACGAGTGAATGCGATCTTGGTGTTATTATCGACTTCAATTGTCTATCCATTGAGAGAAAATGTTGAGAGAGTCGACTGTCGCTGGAAATGTCTATACTCGCCTGACCAGTGATTTTGTCTGCCCAGCCGGCGTAGTACCKCAAGCATTGGATACTATCCAAGATRTCAACGTCCCTGAGCATCATGGGTCAGTCATGTYCTACATCACGCGCGACAAGTCAGGAACACCTAGCAATCTTAACTGGCTTTCCATTATTTAGTGTTTCGAGCTCTGCGAGTATTTGAGCGTCGCGTTCAATCAAGTCGGCCAATTTATTGAGGAGGCTGGCTCGTTGAAATCCTGTGACGTTCTTGCCCCATGTTGTCTGAAACGCCTTTCGAGCAGCCGCGACGGCTACGTCGATATCTTGGGRGGAACCTCAAGTTTGTTGAATCAGTTCCACAAGTTCGAGTGGATAACACGAGGCGAGGGCCTCTCACTTACCAGCAACGACTTGGCATATGACTTCCTCARAAGCYGGATTCATCGCACTACACAAGKTTGATGTTGATCCTAAGCACAAAGCGAGAGTCATGATTCAATCAACCACTGACCTTATAGTGTCATCGCAATCAACAGAGGACACAAACTCATTGTTGATGAAGAGGCCAGTGTGCAGTGAGACACTCTTCCCAGTGGGTAAGCTAATCGTCACTTTTGCGGGTAAGCTCATGATAACAGAGGAACTGTGCGATGCGTGCGAGTGGAGTCATGGTTTCGTATTGAAGGGAAGCACCCTTCCCATGCATGGGAAGCGGGTCGATTACACGCGACAGGAGTTCAGGAGAGTCAGAAGGAGAGCGAGAAGGGGTATAGGAGTCAATCTACGTCCATGTTCAGCACGATGGTGTGAGCACCTCCCATGACACGAATCTCCGAGTCCAGCGCATTCAGAGCCTTCCCATCCATGTGAGCCCCTTCTTTCATGGATCCAGGCAGTCTGACAACGCCATTTGTACCTTTCGGGGTGTTGATCCGTAAAGTGAAAACCCTCCCAACAACCGACCACTTCACACCAAACCAACCAAGAGAAGTCTCGAACCCTCCTTCAGCAGCTTTGAGACCACTTAATACGGGTGCTATAGACCAGGTCGCGCCACGGGGGGAGGTGATGGTGAGACCGAGGACGAAGAAAGTCAACGCAGATGTTGGACCGGTGGACCAACCATGGGCATGACTGGTGTACGAGTGGTCGAAATCATAACCAGCCTGGGCACGGTATCTATGAGGTTGAGTGAGTCAGGGCACCAGCAGTCAGAGTTTGGAAGGATGCATACCCAAGGGATCCATTGGCCGTAAACCCTTCGAGAAGTGTGGACTGGACGCTCAGATTCGTATAAAGCATGTATCCCCATTCTTTGTGGAGTAGATCTAACGCTCGCTCGCCTTGATTCGCCACAAAATGCGCTTGAACCTGAACAATAACGATGAGCTTTCAATTAGCCCATCGCGAAGGTGAGCTGACCTCAAATCCACCAACAAACGGAATGATAGTGTCGTTGAGTTCAGGGCTAAGAGGCCCGATGTCGGTCCAAAAGTTGGTGAGACCTTTGCTAATAGCTTGGTTTTGATCGTCAGAAAAGGTGAGGTTGTAGAGAACGGCAAGCGAGTTCCCATCTTGTGGATGAAGGCTGGTGGTTTCATTATCTCGAAACATCCCATTCTCAGCATCCCAGAGTACGGTATTGAACGCAGACTTGACAGATGTAGCATTCTTCAAGAGCGCGTCGCTCAGACTGGATAAGCCGAGGTTGGTAGCCAAGTCCGCGCCAGTGATGAGGGTCTGAGAAATGCTTCAGTCCACGGGATGGGTGACTTGACCAATGAGCACTAACTTGGTAAAGCAACGCATTCATGGCAGAGTTGTGACCAGAGCCGCCATCCCTTCCCCAATCGTTCTGAAACTCGACTGGGACGTCCATTAAGCCCGTTTCATCGACGAAGTTCTGCAGGAACGATAAGGCACTCGTGTAATTCGACCAGACGTTCTTGACAAAGTCGAGATCGCCCGTGTACAAGAAATAGGTGTGGGTCCCAATGAGCGACCACGCAATGTAAGTGGCACTTCCTCGAGCGTTGATGGGAGGGCCAGAGTATTGGAGAGCACCAGTTTTGGGATCATGGGTTGAGAACATGACCAGGAGTGAGTTTTTCGTTGGGAGGAGGTCGTTGGTGGAGACCAGTTCCGTGTGCGTTGATATACCCATATCACCTAGAGGGGGTGCGTTAGGTCACGATTGTCACGAGGTATGAGCGAGCCAACCTGGCCAGACATTTCTGCCAATTGTTTGAGTCATTCAAGTACTAACATCACGTTGAAAAGTACGTACCGATCTCGTTTAGCTCCGTCAGCGAGAACAGGTCCAACCACAGGTCCAGCGGACGCGTCGTTTGCCCATCCTCCTAGAGAAGAAAGAAGTCAAGGTCTTCAACTACGGAGCATCAACGCACAGCTTACCTTCTGCTGGACAAGGTTGGCGTCCTTGAGTAGCATCGAAGGTGTTGGTTTGTACTGTATACGCGCCAGCGTACCATAACTTGGTCAAGAAGTCTTTATCGTGGAATGTGGGATCCTTTGCGAAGAAGTACCCAGAGTAATCTCTCAGGTCGTCGGTGTGAGGCATAAACGTGATGTTTAGAGAGATATGCGAAATTGAGATGGGCGCATCGGAGTGGGATACAATGGTCAGGAAGCGAAATCCTCCCCGTTGTTGCGCAATCGTTTGACTGAACCTACCTAGCCGGGCGGGGAGGGAGAGGGACTGAGCACCATCACGGTCCATGGTGAAGACTGTGGCGCAAGAATCATCAGACAGAAGTGGATTTATGAACTCAGGCGACTCCGTGAAGGAGAGTGCAAGGCTGGACTCGGGCGTGATGTGGTCGACATCAAACGACAGGATTCCACCGACCTAAAGCAGCGTGTAAGCACTCCAGCGCTGAGCTTGGAAGTTAGGGCTGGGAGGACAAACCTCTTTAGACCAGTCCAACACGACAAACGACCCATTCCCGATGAATGTCGCACTCCCGCGACCATGTACCAAGCTTTGGGCATTGCGYACTTCGCCCTCAATGCCGTGAACCGAGSTCGGCGCTATGATTCTCGAGGTCGGGGCATAGTTGAACGTGTCCCAARGACCAGAAGGTGCCCTGGCAGACACGCACCTTATTTGACACAGGTAAAGGAGGAAGGTCGCTAATATCGACTTGAACATTGCCGTTAGAGTCCACTTCGCTCATCAAAAACGCTGAACTAAATACCGTTGTGCTTTGGACATGATTGGTTCGTTATGTTGAAGGGCCGTGGCGGWCCATAGATGCTTCGACGCGACGGTTCTTGACAAACGCATACAACGCCTGACCAAGCCAGCCATACGTGATTTTTCCTTCTCCTCTCACCAGAAGCATCCTAAGCTCCAGGGCATGGGCTACTCCAGATTCGTCTTTTCCCTACCACGCGCAAAGAGGACGAGACACTGTTGAGGACCCTATTTGATTATGCAGGACCACTGGCGCGTCGCCGCGTTTGGTTGAAACGGAGGAACCACGAAAACCAAACCCAGCACGGTTCTA
>JAPEVF010000370.1:2247-18208 GCA_029747585.1 Pleurotus djamor | reverse complement strand
CACAACGAATGCGGGTCATCCAAGTTGCATCCAAGCATCTGGTGCATGGACGTTGAACTCTGGAGTATGAGAACATAGCCATATCAGCTGGGTCATCATTTGACCTCCTTCGTCGGTTAGTCAACTCTGTCGTCATGTACAGGATCACGCGCTGACAGAACCACTTACCGATAGTCAAGTATGCGGACCGCGAGGTGATGGAATTATTGATGATATCAGTCAAAGGAGCTTCTGGCGGTGGTGTTACCGTCCCAGCTGTGGGGAACGACCCTCTTCTCAACACCAGTACGRTCCCAACCACCGGTTTGAGCAACTGGCAGGGAATGGTGCCTGGACCTCGAAGTAAGAGTCCTTTCTCAGNANNCTCTATTGCAATGGGGCACAGATTGACCATCTACCTTTTATCTCTCTCAAAGGCGACCTGCTCATTCGTGATTGTGCCTCAAATTTGAACTAAACCRCCGACTTCCCCAACCTCCGACGCCCTGCCGGCTTCCCAGCATATCGTGAACCACCATGGCGTGACCTTGGCTGTGTATGTGGTTGTTCGCTAGTTCGCTAGCCTACATTAGGAGCGAGACTATAATTCCCAACGTCACCGCGTCGGATCCTGATCGCTCTTCATTCTGAATGTCTTGTCCTCTGATCCCTGAAAATTCGCGGTTGCCCTCCTTCACTCAACATTGAATGAGCCTGACCGTCTACATAAGAGTGTAAGATGCTTGACGGCTCTCCTTTCATGTCCAATACATCATCATTGACATTACTCTCACTCAGTTCCCGACCACTAAATTTTGGGTTTCATACCATCTGCCACGAAACAGCCCCGGTCTTCTTCGCTGTTCCTCACACGCTGGCGTGTATAAAAGGYCTGCATAGTATGCTCGGAACTAGCTAATTGGCAGTACGCTGTCACTTTCACCATGCTCTGGTCAATTGCTTTGCTAGGGCTGGTTCAATCTTCTCTGGCCGTTCGCCCAGTCAAACGCTGGGATGACATGGTCGAGAAACATGCCTGGACGGACGTACCGAGCGGATGGGTACTTCAGTCGGAGGCTCCTGCCAATCATGTCTTCGCGCTACGTATCGGTCTCAAGCAGCACAAAGTTGACGATCTGATCAGTGCGCTTCATGAGGTTAGCGATCCCGAGCATCCTAGGTACGTCATCTGCCGACTGGTGATAAGTATCACTGACATAGCTTAGATATGGTCAACATCTGTCCAAGGAGGAGGTCGATGCTCTTGTCGCTCCTCATCCAAACTCAGTCGAAACCGTATCTTCTTGGTTGCAACATCACGGAATAGACCCCGACTGTCCAATGCATCGTTCTGGAGGCGGTGACTGGATAACTCACAACGTCACCGTCGCCCAGGCTGAGAAGATGCTCGGAACTAAATACGGCGTGTATCAACACCCCGAAACTGGTGCCTATCTCCTCCGGACCTTGAGCTATTCTCTGCCCAGGGACTTGCACACTCACGTTGATGTCATCTCGCCGACGACCTACTTTGCAACGACGCAGGCCATGAAGGTTACGTCTTTCCTTGAAGAAGCTGTGCCAACTATGGAGTACGATGTCAATCAGTTCAACACGGACGTGGATGCCGAACAAATACCCGCAAGCTGCGCTCAACAGGTCACGCCTACGTGTTTGAGATTGCTCTACAATCTGGATGGGTATACTCCCCAAGCCATGCACATCAACAAACTTGGGATCACTGGTTACCTGAACGAACATGCCAGTTCAGCTGACCTCCAGGTAAACATCGTTATCTCGACTCAAACAGCCTTTCTGATTCTAAACTCAACAGGAATTCTACAAGCGATTCAAGGCGGATGCGGCAGGCAGTGCGAATTTCAGTCTTGAACTCATCAACTCTGGACGGAATGATGAAGAAAACCCAGGTACCGAGGCGAATCTCGACGTTCAGTACGCGATGTCTATTTCATATCCCACCCCCGCTGTCTTCTACAGCACCGGCGGCTCTCCACCTTATATTCCTGACGACTCTACATACTCCAACACCAACGAACCGTACCTTGATTGGCTCGAGTACATCCTTCACCAACCATCAATCCCTCAGACATTCACAACGTCGTATGGTGATGATGAACAGACGGTAATTTAATCCTATTTTCATTAGATCCACTCCATTTATTCACAGTTTTGAAGGTCCCAGTTGAGTATCAGGTTAGGGTGTGTACCATGTTTGCGCAACTTGGTGCGCGTGGAAGTTCAGTCATTTTCTCAAGTGGAGACTATGGGTGCGTATCCATCTCGGGAACGGGACTCTTTGAGCTTATGTGACTGTAGTGTTGGGCCTGGTCTCTGCTACACCAACGATGGTCTCCAGAGGCAGAGGTTCATTCCTCACTTTCCAGGAACGTGCCCCTACGTCACTGCCGTAAGTCAAGCTAATATCATCATCAATCGTCTCACTACATCTTTCATAGGTCGGGGGAACTGGGGGCGTCCCAGAGCGAACAGCTGGACTCAGCGGGGGAGGATTCTCCAATACTTTCCAACGCCCTTCCTACCAAGAAACGCACGTCGGGTCGTACCTGTCGACGATAGGGGATATGTACTCTGATCTGTTCAAGTCAGTTCTTTTTCTATAGGCGTCTCAACGAAAGGAGCTGACTTCAGTATCAGCTCAACAGGAAGAGGGTTCCCGGATGTTTCCGCCCAGGCCAGAGGCTACCAAATGGTTCACAGAGGTGACGTTCGATCCATTGGAGGGACAAGTGCCGCCGCCCCTGTACGTATCGTCTATGCCAGTCACTCGAAGAAATGGAAATGTGTCCGACTAACAAAATGCCGCACAGGTCGTTGCTGGAATTGTGGCCCTTCTCAATGACTACCAGCTCTCTCGCGGCAAACCCCCTCTTGGCTTCCTCAATCCATGGCTCTATTCCAAAGCTCGAGGCGCTTTCAACGACATCGTAAAAGGCTCTAATCCTGGGTGTCGAACGATGGGTTAGTAATGTCATCATTCCCTCGCTCCTCCATCCTCATCGAAATTCCACAGGCTTCCCTGCTCGTCCCGGTTGGGATCCAGTAAGTGACGACCTTTCACCACTGTGGCACCCAGCATTGACGATTTGATAGGTCACCGGACTTGGAACGCCCGACTTTCAAAAGCTCAAGGCTCTTCTTGACTAGCTCGTGAAACCACATATCGCTTTGCATTCCACACGTTAGGGTAATAGCAGCTGTAATCGTAAATTAACATCGAAACTCCTATGACTCCTGAGTCCTGATGCACAAATAAACATATACAATGCTCTCGGCGTTTGGCTGTTTCGGGTTTTACAGGACGTTGAACGTCGCAATGTCTCTCTTCCGTGCCTCTCGACAGGCCGCCAACCTAACAAGACACACCACACCGTCACTCTGTGCGCTATCCAGAAGATTTGCGTCCACCGAAGCCACGTCGTCCGAGACACAGATTACTACACCGCAGGTTGAGAAGGATGTCTTGGTTGCAGATGTGATTAGCGGGGCTCCAGGTGCTTATTTATCGTCTGAGAGAGTGAACCAATATCTGAATGCTTGTGGTCATAGAACAACTGCGACACCGGGCTGTCCGTATCTACCAACCGACCCGTAACACCATGCAAAGCGGCGGAGCAAAGACTGAAGGCTGGCGGATTGACTTTGACATCCTGCAAGGTGGTGGCCGATGGGAGAACCCATTGATGGGATATGCCAGCTCGTGAGTGGCTTGCTTGCTATGCCTCCGGTCTTGACACGGATTCTCCTCAGGGCCGACTACATGCAAGGCACTCGGATGACCTTCAAGTCTAAGGATGATGCTGTCCATTTCGCCGAGAAGCAAGGTATGTGCCATTCTTGAACCGAGGATGTACTTTTATCAACTTCTTACTTCCAGGTTGGGATTACTACATGTGCGTGCACCACTGATTCGGCTATTTTCGTGACCATTAACTTGACGGGAACCCCAGACAACCCACAATGGTGAAAAGGATACCACCGAAGAACTACGCCGAAAACTATGTCTACAAGCCCAACAAACTTCGCATTGCGCGAACCAAGTAATCTCTACGCAGTGGACGACTCTTCACACCGTAGAATGCTTTCACCTTTCCGTAGACCGACGTTGTCGAGCCCAGTTCCAATCAAATTCTGGAATATCAATGTCACTAGTTGTTACCACTCTTCCTACATACGGAACTGTATGGATATGTGGTCAGATAAATACAAACTTGGTAGGAGATACATTCGATGCCGTTCGGAAAGAGACCGCTCAGTGCCCCGCAAGTCGCGCCTCCTCGCCCTTGACGACTTCTTTCCACTTCCTCACCATTTCGCTCGCTGAATCAACATTGGCCTGGCAGATAGCGAGCACGCCGCTTGAAACTTGCATCTTCGCTCGCGCAATCCGCTCGGCGGCCTCAGCGCTCCATAGACTTGCTTCAGCCGTCCACAACTCGGTGTTCGCCTGGTTCACTTCACGATAGGCCTTTTCTTCCTCCTAGGAAAAGTTCAGTAAATGGATTGATACGTGGCTCCCTCCAGCCTACCATCTTTGCATTGTGAAGAAGACCATCCAGGCGATCAAGGTGCTCCTCCATCATTGCGAGGTTGTGGCACCTTCCAGCGTCATCTTTGTCGATCTTGAACTCGAAAGGCAAGGTACTAGCAAATTCTGGCTCGTATTCGACTGCAGGCGGCGCAGAATCATATCCGCGAACTGAACCTCGATCCCATCCCTGAACGACTGTGTTCTCCACTGTTACCATATGTTCGCTGATGGTTTCGTGTGTGCTCGAGCCATAAAGTGCCTCTTGCGCGTCGGCGGACAAGAATCTCGAAGCACTTTGTGTCATCGTCATGCTTGCTAACGACTGTCGTTTCTCTATCACCGTCGCACTCTCGGCTAGGATGGCGCCACGGGGGCTGGTGTGCGGCTTATTCTTACTCTGCCCGAATTTAGGGCTTGCAGTGGCGTTCCTGGACTTGCTCGGTACGCTGGGTATGAACGTAGGGCTGACCTCCACACATCTACTCGAGGGATCGCCGATACCGATTCCCTTGGCCGCGCCATGTGCCAATTGTCCACCTGCAAGAGTGACTCTCCTAGTCTTCTTAACGAGATCTTGGTCTGACGCCGAGTTTCTTGATCCACTAGGCGTGACCCCAACACCTAGTCCTAGTTCGGAGCCATGTCTTGCGTGATTTGTGGATATATGCGATCCACTATTTCTGGTGGCCTCTGAGAGGCTGTAGGAAGAAGGGAAGTGATGGTTGACCAGGCTTGGGCGTTCCAAATTGGCCGAGCCAGATATCGAACTGGAGCTAGGGAAGGTATACGCGTTGCTGAGAGGGCTGCCTGTGTGAACTTTGCGCCCTGTGGATCGCTGTCCCGAGGCGGCGTTGTGGGAAACGTAAGGCTTGGAGTCGTTACCGACGGTAGTTCCTCTTGCACGTTCCACGACGCCCATTTCGGCGGCTCGACGTTGCGGCGAGTTCGTAGGCGTGATATGTGGCTCGGACAGTCTTTTCTCGCTTGGCGAGTTCGTGATTGGCGCAGCCTCTAGTAAGGACGAGGAATTTTCTTGAGCACTTCCTGGCGTTACTGGACCACGTTCTACGCTGCGCGTTGAGGCTAGCTGATCGTGTATTGCGCTCTGCTTTTCGCCGTCGTTGTGATCACGAGGCGAGGCGGTTGGACTTAATCGGTCTTCTTTGGTCCCACTCGACCGAGGCGACCTGGGATATCCTTGAGCATTGCTCGCGCGTCGCGGCTTCTTCTCTTTGGACTCTCGCTCTTCTTCCGCCGTGATAAGACCGAGCCCACTCGGGACGCTATTCCCTCTTGAAGGCTTCTCTCTCGCCTTGCTCGCTTTCTCATCTTTCTGTTTCCCGCTGAACACCTTGAAGAACTGCCAGTCCGGCGAGCTCATTGGCGACTTGGCCTGCCCATCTGGGCTGGCGTGCGAAGGCGGACTCTTCCTTTCGTTGAGTTCGCAGTTACCAATGTAGATATTATCGTGCATTTTGACTATGGCGATCTTTTCTTTATTCTGATAGGTTGCTTGATTTCCTTGGGATTATCTTGTAGTTTGTCTTGGACTCTGGGGTTGCGCTGGTGTGAAATGGAAAGAGTCAAGAGTGATGAACCGCTCCTCCGTCGTTATTTATGACAAAGAGAGGATGCTTTATTAGGAAATCTAGTTGCCGAAAGTGGTAAGATAAGCTATTTATAGAATAGACCACCAACGAGACGGGATAGCATCGCCCACTGTAGTTTATCTACGGGCTTGTCCATGGTATGTAGAATCAATTCTTGTAGGCGATTTCCTTTTTCCATGCGTTTTCTAAGGTACTCCGTGAAGTTGAGAAAATGGCAAACCTCCGAGGAGAAATCGACATATTTTATTTCAAGACAACGAAGGGCAGGAAAGAGCGAGGTATCCAGCTCCAGGACAGTGGTAAGGGTGTCGACGGCGTCATAGGTCTCCATGCAGATTTTTGCGATGGTGGGGAAATGTTGGAATGGTCTGATCCAAATGTCTGGCGGATAGCAAGTGGTACTCGTAATGCATCCGTCTTCGTCAGGTGAAAAGTCTTGCTTGATGTCAAGGAGATGGAGGCCTCTAAAAGGTATCGACTCGCATACTCGCTCAACATCCATGTGGTCTTCTGAGTATGACATGAAGACGAGCGATGAATGGAGGTTCGAAAGAGAAGGAATGTGATGAGTGATTTCTAGGGATATTCTGACTTCATAGGCGTCTCCAAACTCTAGCGTAGCGCTCTCCGTGGTGTAGCACGATGTTGGCCGCAGGCCTACAAACGAGTATAAGGGTGCAAGATCGAATTCGGGGATGGCAGGGTGCTCGGCGTGGATGTGGACTTGTTCAATATGAGGAGCGGAAATATGATCCAGAAGTTGGATGCGAAGCGGGTGGCACTTGAGTTCAAGGAGACGTAAATGTGGGAGGCAGATGTGGTTCATCGTCGGGGTGATGTCCATTGCGGATCCGAGGGATAAAGTGAGGTCCACTAGATGTGTGGATACTTCTAGAAGAGACAATAGTTGCATGAGATCACCGTCATTGAACTCAAGTTCGAGTATTTGGAGGCGATGGAGGTGTTGCACAGGATGAACCAGAGGACCACTGTCAAAGGTCAACTTCATCGGCCCTTCTGTTTGAGCATCCTCCGATATATTAATTTGGTACGGTGTCGCTGGATCAAAGGAGCCGATAATCAACTCGCGGGCCATAGGCTCGTTGTAAAGTGGGTGTGAATAAACTATGAATATTGGTTAGTAACCTGAGCAGAATGGGCAATCTGGTACACAACCACTCACTTCAAGATATGGGACGGGACGCACAGCGTGATATCGAATACACGGATGTACTGGCCTTATTTATAGTCGAACTAGGGCATGCCGGCTGCAGCTTGAAGCTTGAAGGGGAGAAAGTGGTACGCGGCCTCCATAGTAACAGGACAAGGACTCACTTGAACGATTCTGCCTTGTCTACAGAAGGGCTTGAAGTTCAAAAGGACATCACATAAGCCTGGCTCGTCCAGAGGGGGCAGAACTTTGGCTTCATCCTAGGGAAAACTCAAACAGTAACCGGCCTCCATCCGCAGCAACTTCTAAGCAACGCCGCGGAGGTATGAAGCGAAGGACGCCCGGGAAGCCAGGGTGATAGACTCTCATACATAAAGATCATTACATACGATGACCTTTAACCTCCACGATATGGGCCGGTAGCGCAAAATCTCGAAGATGACCACAGGGTGGCAGGTGGATGATCCACCGGGCCTTGCGTAAATGTCCAGCGCTTAGGGCTGCCAAGCACGAATGAAATCATCGTCCAGGGTACCTCTCGGAGTCGGCCAATATTTTGTTAATATTTCTGGTTCAACTTCTTTCATGACCTTTTCTCCAAACACGCACGAACGGACTCAGTGAGCGAAGAGCTGGGACGCCAGAAATATCGACATCATAGAAGCTACGGTCGTCTCACGTGAAGTCGTCACTCGTGCGATCTGGACGCCATTTAGTGGCAATTCTGCTCTCCAGCCAACAACACCGTTTTCCTCAACGCCCACGGTGCGCGCCGCACTGTAGTAACCATGGGGGACATCCAGACCAGGCCATTCTCCAAAAACTACAGGTACGAGGCCTATTACCGAGTCCTGTCGAGGTGGCACTCAACTTTCCCAAGTGGGCTCATCAACCAGTCTGTCATCGCCATCGGAATCACTGTGCTATGTGTGACTAGTCAGGAGCTCATGAAGAGGAGGAGACGAGGGCAGAGAATAGCTGCAGAGGGTTTGGGAAGTCGTGAATCATGGGAGTTCGGATAGTAAGTCCTTGAAACATCCCGTCATTGCCAACTCTTGTTCAGGGTCTTTGGCTTGTCTTATAGTATTTTCCAAGGTCGAAGTTGGGCTAAAACCCCTTCGCCTCCGGCCCCGACAGGATGGCCTCTATCGTGGGTGAAGGAAGTAGTTCGCTTTCCCGAGGAAAAGCTAAATGAGTTGCGCGGGGTGGATGCCTCGCTGTACGTGCGCTTTCTGCGCGGCTGCTGTGAGTACTCCGACTACCTATGCATTCCCCCATTGATTTTCTCTATGCAATAGTTTGGTTTTCCTTGCTACACACTTGCACGACCTTCTTAATCCTGTTCCCCATCCACACACATTTCGCCGAAGAGTCAATTCCATCCAAGTCCATGGTTCGCGCTTCCATTTCTTCCCTCTCCACAGACGGAAGGTCGCTGCTTTGGATACACATATGTCTCTTATGCTGGCTCTCCGTCACATGGGTGGCCACACTACTTTGGATATCTTTGGGTGCCTTCCGGTTACGTGCTCAGAAGATCGAAACGGCTCGACAACGAATTGCCTCAGGCGAAGTGGAAACACGACAGTATCCTCACCCTCACCCCCAATATAATTTTGCGGAAGTTCCTACGCTCGAGCGGAATCCGGCGAATGAGGCTCTGCATCTCAGGACAATCATGGTTTCCTACGTGCCCTCATCACTGAGGAACGAGAAGGAGTTGAAGGAATACTTCGAGTATTATATGTCGCGCAAAGTTGACAAACCCTCTGTTGGGTTGACCTCTTCCACCCAACCCGGTCTCCTGAACAAGCTCCTTGCCTTCGTGTTTAACCGTGCCAAACGTTTACCCGCTCATCTACCACACGCAATGCCGGGCTCCCCTGACCCTAGCTCTGGAGGTGGAGAGGAACACGAATCTTCTACGACCCAAGATGTCCCCGTAATCGAGCGGGTAGTCATTGCCAGGAAAATGACAGAGTTGGCCTCTTTGCTAGAAAGACGAGAAGAAACACTTCGCTTGCTCGAAACCGCTCACATCAAGTTGGCACGGAGGACTCTTATGGCAGTTAGCGAGGCCATGGAGCGCAAAGCAGCCGGGAAATCATTAGCTCGCATTCCTTCTCGTGCTATCACTGTGGCCAAGAAGAGGAAGTCGATGCATGGGGACGTTGAATTTGGAGACCTATCGAAGGAAATCAACGAGGACGGAGAACACCGTATGGAAGTGCTTATCGAAGCCCTTCAGCCCTTCGTGGACGAGTTTGATATTCGCGAACCATACGGAACAACGGTGCGAGCTCGAAAAGCGTTTTCCAACACGTCCAAAAAGGCATTCAAGAAGCTTCATACTCGTGCGTCTGACGATTCTGGTGATGATTCCCCTAACGTAGCCACATCGGGCTACCCTCCTCCCCCGTCTCCCGTAGACGGTGTCAACCGTCCCCGCCCTCATCCTTCGAAAACCGTCTGGGATGCTTTACTCAGCGTCCCTCGTAATCATCTGGATGGCTACCAACCCCTCATCAACTTGTCCCATGTGTTCAATGGAAAGATCGTCCCATCTATCGACTATTATACTGCAAAGCTTAATCTTCTTTCATCTCTCATCACGGAAAATCGTGCGAAGTCTGTAACTGATTTCGCCCCTGTCTCGACGGCCTTCGTTACCTTCGCGAGTCCCTTGGACGCGCGTAAGGCTTGTAAATATCTTGCAGTCCACCCGAACAACCCACTCACATGTCTGGTCACGATGGCTCCCCAGTACCAGGATCTTGACTGGATACGCGTCATGAAATCTCCTTATAATGTCGAGGTATGTGCAGTGACTGGTTCGCTGTGTTCAGATACTAAACATCGACATAGTTCGTCAAAGATTGGGTAGTCAGCATGGGCGTCTGGTACATCCATATCATTCTGCCGTATCCACTGTTTACTGATCATAGCCAGGGGGTTCACCATTTTCTGGATCTTCCCTGTTTCCCTGCTTGTCGGTTTGGTCTCGATCGACAACATCAGTTTCTTCTGGCCGGGATTGGTACGTTTCCCCTTCTTAATTACAAACGCAAAAGCTTACCTTTAATTCATTAATCTAGAAAGCATATCTTGACAAACATCCTTGGGAATCCGAAGTCCTGCAATCCTTCCTTCCCACTCTGCTCGTCGCCTTACTCGCCCTGCTCATCCCCCTAATTCTCCTGTTTATCGCCAAGAAAGCCCACACGATTGCCACACTTTCTGCACTTCACGACCGTATAATGACACGTTATTACAAGTTTCTCATTGTTAATGTTCTGGTTTTCTTTTGTGTTGGGACGGCGGCGTTGCAATCGGTTCTTTTATCTTTTAGGGCTGCATCGTCTGTCGATGTTATTCAAGTCGTTGCTGCTAGTTTCCCTACGGCCGGTCCCTTCTATGTTGGGTGGCGTAAGTACCTCGTAATATTCCCCTTGTACTTCTTTGCTCACTGCAGTGAAGTAATTTTCACGACAGCTATGCATGCTTGCTTTGAGCTTGCAATGTGTGAGTCCCCTCCTTTTCGAGCTGCATGTTATATACTCACTTCAGTCTCCAGTCGGTGTTAGTGCCACTGCCCCGCAATAATTGTCCCGTTCTGACCAAGAATACAGCTCGCGCTCATCGTATACCCTACGACACGTAGTCAAGTGACACCGTGCGGTTTTTCTCATCCCAAACTCGTCAAACTTCTGACGTATTCCATATAGACGGAAGCGCGCAGTGGGAGTTCGACCTCGTACCCTGAACTTCTATTGTAGGTCTATCCTCGCTTCCTCTTTGTTAGATATGATATGCTAACGGCACCTCCAGATTGGCTTCCCAATCATATGCTCATCTTGCACGTTCTATTGCTCTTCACGGTCCTCAATCCAATCGTGATCCCCTTCGCAACTCTATACTTCTTTGTCCAAAGTGGTTCGTCCTAGATTCTCTTGAGCACAATCTACTGATCGCTTACCCTAATGCTAGGTGTTATTAAGAATCAAGTAAGTTTTGACACCATGTCTAACACATATCTCTCAATTGATGTCGCTTCCAGTTTATCCATGTTTATGCTAAACACTATGAAGGCAATGGACAAGTTATCCTTATTCGTGTCATAAGATATTCCCTTGACGGTACGAGCATCTTCCCAGCGCTAGTGCTCAAAGTGCCTAACGATAAAAACAGGATTAATACTTTGCCAGGTACGCATGATAAGACACGCACTTTCAACCCGACTCAGATAGCGATTCAGGCCGTTTTCCTCGCGTATATGGTCGTTCTTAAGAAGACCGTTAACGTTGGCCTCGCTGCATGCCTCATTATTATTACGGCGTTTGTGAAGATATTGTGAGTGAATTCTCTCTGTTAAGCGAGGTTGCGGAAACAATAACACAAAACCTTGTAGTATGACGCGTATATGTCGGGCTCAGTTTGAGCAAGACGATATTACCGAAGCTGAAGTCCTTTGTGGCTCGGCTAGCGCGAGCAATGAAGCTGTCACCGAGGAGACAATGTCTGCTTCCGATAGTGGAAGTCAAGATGCTACGGCCCTAATCCAAGATGCTCCTGTCAGGCCTCCATTCACCTGGAAGTTTCCCAAATGGCCTAGTATCACATCAAACACTGTCCGACACCGTCCCAAGAATCCCCTTCGTAGGAAACCGATCCCCTTTGGATCCACCGACCAACCTTTCAAGCGCCTTGGGTCCGTCTCTGCCCACAATGGGGAAGGTAGAAATAGTAGGAGTGCAGCTAGGAACGGTCTCTCCCAAGGTATCGAGGAGGTTGACGCACGGCAGGATTCCGCGGATTCGAGTCAAATGGTCCGACCTCATCCCCCTCCCTTACCCTGGGATGATGAAACTACCTGCGATCTTCCTTACGATAATCCGTATTACTCCAGGCCTATCACTAACGCCCTATGGTTGCCACGAAATCCAGTGGGGCTTCTTGATTTGGATGATACGGTTGACCTTCGGGTGTCTCTGACTGTAGAACCCTCCGTCAACCAGTTGGGTACGTGGCTAGGGGTGATGGAGACCACTTCTCCCCGCTCTATGTCACTCAACCTGGCACCCAGTATCAATGAACCAGCCAATGAACAACCTTCGCCTAATATCCCCACTCCTTCTACTTCTGTCCTAACTGGCACCGAGAACATTGATTTACCACCGATTATCGCACAGCGGGTGGAATCAGGCGAAGGTGATATCGAGAGGACACGCCCAGCACGACGGCCTACCAGCCCTCGTCGCAAGCAGAGCAATGGCGCTTTATCGGCAGGTAGCATCCGTCGACCCAGTGTCATGCATGGACAACCACCATCGGCGTTTCGCTCATTCTCAGCTGGTAGCGAAAATCCTGGTCGTCGGAGATCTGGTTCTGTTTTATCCGCATCTGGAACACCATCTCCCCTTGACCGCTCTCGCTCTGCCGAAGAAACAGGCTTACGACCAGATGCTCATGCTCAGGCTGATTTCGTCGCAGATGTCTCGGCCTCGCATCTGTCGTTAGCTCCACCTGTTCTCACACGTGCTCGGAATATCTCCACCCACGAAGCTGTTGTGTTCGAAGTGATGGCGGAAGAAGAACAAGCATTGGCAAGTCGGCTTGAAGAGGAAAAAGCAGAGGCTGATAAGGCTGTCTCAACGAAATCATGGTTAACCTCATGGATGTTCAAGAAAAACGGATAACGAAGAAAGGTGTCGTCCTTCATGTTAACGAAGTTTTACCATCGACTATGTAATTTGATACCCCGGATCAATCTAGATAGAGTATCGTCATTGAGTAACGCCGCTATATACGAGGCATTTAATCGTAGGCGATAACTCGTGACAATTGTATATACCCGACAACATTGTAGTGTATTGGTATCATAGCAATAGGTGGGCTGCTCCCCACTTTCCCGACGTTTTTCCCCCGGGCAAACCTCGCATGCATCGACGACTGCTTCTCTGCCGACGAAACGAGAAACCGCCTATGGGATCATCCCCAGCTCCCTCGTATATATATAAAGGCGATTCTGGGCAAACTACTGTCAGGTAAAATCCTTATTCACCATGGTTTTCTTGAAGGCTTTTGCGTCTTTGGCTCTCCTTGCTCAGGTTGCTCTTGCGGGAACTAAGCTGTGGGATGGCAGCTTCAGTTACTTCAACACCGCAGCGGACTTCGATACTTGTACGTGATCTGCCAAGTTCGTTTGCCTTGGGCTCTTGCTCACTGTTTCCTGTTGCCTAGGGTCTTGGGCTAACCAAGTCGGTCCCTACCAATGGGTAAGACATCTTGTGTCCAAGAGTGGCGGGAATGTATTGATCTCGATACATCCTAGTACATCCACGGCAACCAACCCACCTCCCAATACCTCGCCCTCGACCCTTCATTCAAGAATCCCGCCAGCTCTGAGACGCATGGTCTGAAGCTTACCATTGACCAAACTTCCAACTGGAATGGACAAACCATGATGCGATCTGAGCTCATCCCTCAGACCACTGCCAACCTTGGTACTGGTAACTTGTTCTACCACTTTTCCATCAAGCGCTCCGCTACGAACGCCCCAGTCGTGAGTCCTTTATTATATGCCAAGTCCGATGTTATGGTGCTAACAAGTCCCAAGTCCTCCCTGGAACACCAAATCGCTTTCTTCGAGAGCCACTTCACGGAGGTAAATGCCGCTCTACACCCAATTCCTCAGGGACCTTACTGAAATTCGTACAAAGTTGAAATACGGTGTCGGACCCAACCCCACCGACTTGCAATGGATGGTCAGTGGAGTTTCCAAGTGGTCAACCCCATGGACCGCCGACACATGGTTCAACTTCGCCTACGATATTGACGTAAGCACAACGAGAATTGATGGAGTCCGGAGCAACTGTACTTACCTCGACGGTCTCTAGTTCAGCGCTGGCACTGTTGGTCTCTGGGCTTCGACCGGCTCGGCTCCCTTGACCAAGGTCGTCCAAAACATCGGTGCATCAACCCAAACCAACTCTGCTGACTGGCATTTGGGAGTTCTTCGCATCGTTACCCAGCCCGGCACGAGCGACTTCTTCTTCAGCGGTGTCTATGTTGAGAGCGGTCCTATCACCACCAGCGTCGGCAGTGGAAGTGGCACGACCCCCAGCTCGACCCCTGTTAGCTCGCCACCCGTGAGCTCTCCTCCCGCAAGTTCGACCCCCGTCTCTTCCGTGCCCGTTTCAACGACTGCGAGCCCCACAACGATCGCAGGTCCCACCCAGACGCAATACGGACAATGCGGTGGTAAGCCCGATTTTTTGTGACCATTCTCCAACACATTCCCAACTCGGCGTTCACAGGTAACGGATATACCGGACCTACCGTGTGCGCTAGCCCATTCACTTGCACGAGCATCTCCCCGCCATACTATTACCAAGTAAGATATCTCCGTCTACGCATTTGAGCAGATTGACTAACGCCGACAATAGTGCTTGTAATGACCCGATGAAATAGGACAAAATATCCGTAATGGGCGCATTATACAAGGCCTAATTTTGTATCATGTCAGCAATGAATAATTGTCGTAAGCGTAGCAATGCTTAAACCCTACCTATCACACCACAAGCTGCTCGTCCGCCCGCATTGCCAGTCTTGAGAGAGTCTTCATTTCCTCCCTTACCCAGGTCATCCACTCCCTATGAAGCAGTTCGTCAGAAACAGTATACATGTTGGAAATTGAGGACTTACAGTGTGGACGACTACCGCACGGCTAGGATTATAATAAATCGTCGAGCTTTGACCAACACACAAAGCCACTCACCCAATAACGCTATTAGGTCCATTCAACGAGATATGTTTATCTTCCAGAACGACATTTACGCTTCCGGCCTCATCCGTATGAATATTTCCCAAGTCACCAACGTGTCTCTCTAAGTCGGTGGGAGCAYCGTGGTTCTTCCCATGTGGATTGAAATGGACGCCAGTCGACATACAGCCATTGCTCAGATCACCGAATTGACTTGTATTTTAACGAATGAGTGGATACTTATATGAGGACGCAATAGAGATACGCACTGTATGTGCAATCCGCGTCTTGACATTGGTTCCAAACCTGTCAGGTTGAGACTTACAACCACAGGAGCACTGGGTGATACTTGGGAAAAGCCGACGGTGCCAGTGACCAGGGAGTTTCCACTGAGATAAGCAGTGGCCTTCATTTATCAGTCCCTTTCAGGAACAGTAAGAGTAGACGAAGTCAAATAGTTATACCAACCTTGGTCACGGTGGGGCCCGCTTGGGTTGGACTCGTACCGGGGGTGAGGTAGCTATAGAAGACATAGCAGAGATATATTCCGGCAGCAGAAAGTATGACAGTCGTCCAGGACGAAGATTTTTGTTTCTGACCGAAGTCTGCCATGATGTGGTCAGAGAGGAAGTGAAAACGTGGGAAGTCGATCTGGGCGGTAAAAGAGGTGGCGTTACAGAATGACGATCGTCGCCAAGCCTTGGCAACGGTTTGTATCGTTATATCGCTGAACTGCACCTTCACTAGCTTCATCCACCGACATACACAAGTGCTGCATACGAAAATCCACAAATATATCTGATGAATGTCCGGATCGAACTTCGTCAAACGTAGCGGGCCGGCTGCCACCACCTGACCTCCAGCGATTC